>JAKSZP010005438.1:0-152996 GCA_022478985.1 Massospora cicadina
TATCACAGTTCTCATAAAACAACTCTTTATTTACCTCTACATAAATGTTCTTTTGTATGCTAACTTGGGATATAACTCTGCCTTCATAATTGGGCTGCAGACACGCATGAACATTTCTGTGGTATATAGCTTCATGACGTACATATAAAAATCATACTAACAACTACAGAAGCAGTTGTCTAAAGCCACTCAGGACACCAAGCATTTTGCAGATCAAAAATTCAGAGCAGCCATAAGCTATTGGATGTGCAAACATGTAATGGTGGACACAAAGAACCCCAAAGTTCTGTGTCACAAAGTGGCTTGTAAGAGGGCAGGCCCATTCCTATTGATAAGTTTATGGACAATGGATCTCTTACTGTGGAGCTTCCTCTGTATTGGAGAGTTCATAAGGCTTTTCATGCTTCCACATTGTCCCCTTTTAAGGGCGAGAAAGTGTCTGGAATTAAACTGATACTGTAGAGGGGGCACAGAAATTTGAGGTTGAGTGAGTTCTGGACGCGCAGAGTGACATATGGGGAATCTAATACCTGGTGGCTCGAAAAGGGTTTTCAGTGTAAGAGCAGTTGGAACCCTGCTGGAAAATGTACCAAATGCCACAAATTGATCAAGGACTTCCAAACCTAAAACTTTGAAGCACCTGCACCCTCCACTATCAACCTCACAACCATTATAGCTATTAAGTTCCCTTTTCCTCACAAGAATTATGTTTTGGCACAGGCGCCAGAAGAAGGGGTAGACCATGTCTTTCTAGTAAAGTGTAATGTAAGGGCACTCACCATGTCTAATAAATTGGGCCAGGCAAACTACCCCTTCCAATAAAGGAAAGGAATGGGCTCTGAGAATACCCACTAGCAAAATTAATGGATTGGGTAACACCCTAAACAAACGCTGGGTGTCCACCGCTTCTCCAAAATTTAATTTTCTCCATATTGAAAGAGTGTAAAATCTGATACAGCTGTAACTCTAAATTCTGCAAAAAATTATTTGAAAAAATTAATAGTGTGTGCTAAAAAATCTGCATGAAAACCATCAGATCAAAATTGGATCCCACAAAAGGGGCGAAAGTATAGATTTCAATCTGGCATAAATTCCATATGAAATTGACAAAATCTTTGTAAAAATCAAAAATAAGGACAATATAAGAATGCTGTTGCCCATACAAGCTAGATAAGATTGCCAGAGTGAACTTCAAAAGATCCTACCTGCAATTTTTAACCACAATATTGCGTAAAAGTCCCAGCGTTCTTGATATGATATATACATCCAGAATAAAAAATGTTCTGAAATCCCCCTTCTCAACTCCCTGAATTTAAAAAAAAACCTGGCACTCTGCTAATAATAGAGTGCTGGGTTATTTTGCTATATCATTTTTTAAATAATTAATTCTGCCCAAGAAGCTAACAAATTTTTATAGATCATAGTAAATTATGGCCTCTATAAAGAAACTACTGCAACTTAAAAGGGCAGATACTCATTACTTTCTTTATTGAAAAAGGCTGTCTCTCTTATGTGCTTTCTGCCTTAGCATCTCTCTGAATAAAGATCCCATGAATCACCCCAAGAGGTGTCACAAGTATCAATTGCTCAAGAAAATTATACATGGATGAATACCCTGAACTAAATATCTAATTGTTTTTTTGATCTGCTGTAATCAGGAGGAAGTCAAAACTCAAATCTGGGTATTTAAATATCAGAAATAATAATTGAATCAAAGATGATGATGCAGTTTACACCCTCACTATCAAGTGCAAGTCCAGGCAAATCTCAGCTTTGTTTCTAATTCACACCTCATGTGGTCAGAACAGCTACCCCTTCCCAATCCATACAGTTTCCCCTAGTGTAAGCGGCATGGTCAAAACTATTTCTGGCACTCAGTTTAGTGGTTAAAATGGATGTATTATTCATTGATCATTATCTCTTGCACCTATGCCCCACATTTTTACTCAGGAATAATCAGAACGGTGATGTTGTATGAACTATAAATGCTATCATTGGTATTATAGTACCCAATGGAAGCTAAGTCTTTCCTTTGCATGCAGTTTTCTGACACTCAGTCTTCTTTCAGTTGGCTAAATATGTGACAAAATATAGATAATAGCATATAGTAACTTTTTATAGTAAAACCTATTTATAATTAAAAACATCTACAGATTATTTTTTTTATTTTTCATTATTTTTAATTATATATTAAGGGTGGTTAACCTAGGAATATCCCACACCATTAGTGGGGAAATGAAAAAATTGAAAATAATGGGAGAGGAGGATAAATACCAGTAAACCTCAACTCACAGCATTATAATAGGCCAGGAACTCCAAGGATCATCTTGTTATGCTAACTTTGTTTGTGAAACAGGTGAAAACCAAACAACATAGTCATAAATTGTTTCCTACCCAAGTTTATCTACTGGGATTAATCTAGGGAGGCAAGCATCTATAAAATATAATATGTAAATGCAGTAACTGTAAGGATCCCAGTAGCTCCCATAAAAATGAATTGGCTGATTCACCCTTTCAATCTAAGAAGGGGGAACATCTCTGAGCCCTTTTATTGGAGAGATTGTCAGATTTGAGGCACACCCTTGACAAGCAATGGGTTTCTTATGAGGCTCCTCAACTCAATGTTATGACAAGTCAAAAACAGAGGAAGATTTTTGGAAAAACGTTTCAGCTGAAGCCTATGTAATGAAAATTGCAATAATATGTGATGAAGTCTGGGCACAATTTGGAAGACCAAGGCTGAAGTCCCAGAATAAAAATAAGCCCAAAAATTGATTCAGCAATGATCCCTACAAAGGGAAAGAAAATTTTGTTAAGAAACTTGCAATATTTGCTATATGTTGGAACCCCAATGAAAACTTAAAATTCAGCAACAAGAACTGCAAATCAAAGCACCTGCAATGTGCAATTTGAGCCATGACACAAAAAGTCCTGGCGTTTCAAGAATATTTACACGTCCAACTTTCAGATATGTTCCCAAGTCCCTGCCCCTCACTTTCCTTCAATTATATTTGCCTAGTGCTCTGCTGATGGAAGAGTCAAGTGTAATTTGTACTATGCAAAATAAACTATTTATTTCACAAAGAAATCTTTGAATAATTTATAGGTTTAAAACTAGTCTGGAGAACCCTAAGAAACTATTTCAACCAATGGAGGGTCCATACTCATTTTTATCAGTAATGATGATGGCCGTCACATTGGTTATCTCTGCTATTGCCTCTCTAAGTGCAGAAATCCTCAGGAGTTGTACCCTACAAGTTTTTCAAAATGCTCTTTTTGTAACAAATGGGCATCCAAGGTCTTATTTGCCACCTTGGTCTATTCAAGCCTACGCCAGAAGAGAATTGCCTTGATCTCCCAAGCATCAGGGTTTTGTCAACATGAAAATCTCCTTTTGAACGTCCAATGGAACATTCATATTCCACCGCATTTGGAGTTCCAGATATCACTCACAGGGTAATACAAAGATATGCAAAATATACTGGCCCGCCTGTCTGGGGTATGATGGACTAAACTTGCTTCCCCCTTCACCTATCAGCTTCACTTGGCTGCACAAGATCACCGCAACCTCGTCATAACTCTATTACATTGTGCAACTGCCTTCCATGCCACACCAGGACGTTGAATGCTCCCTCCTAACCCTGGTTTATTGCAAGCAAGGTCCTCAAATGATAAACTTGAATTAATAAATTTATATTGGGGCTAATTATAAGTGAACAAGACTTATTTTGGAAGGAGGCCAATATAAATTAGAATTTTCTAAATGAGGAAAGAGAAACGCATCCACACTTGATAAATAGTAGCCCTGCAAGACCGCCTCTCTTTAACCGCTCAAAGTTACTTTTGAGCGATTTTAATTTTAAGTTTATTTATCCACAGCCATCTGCCCAAACCTATTCTTTGATGTCCTTGGCTCTGCCACCTGCCACCCCAGTGTGGGGCAGCAGTGCACCCCCACCTAGCGTTTTCCGCCCTGCAAGCAAGCGCGTTTGGACGGGCTCAAACAGCCCGCCCACTGCTTCCAACCGTTTTGTCCCCCCACGGGACTTAGCGCTCCACCTGGCGCGCATCCACCCTTATCGCCCCCATCCTCTCGCCCTCCCTCGCTCTGCTATTCGCTATTGCCTCAGAGTGGACTATGGGCGTTTGTTCCCATATGCAGATAATGCAATTATTGACCTAGCCACTACAGCCTTTGCGCCAGCTGGCTTTATAGACTTCCGCCCTTTTAAGGGCTACTTTGGCGTTGGGTTCCAATCTGAGGAGGATGCTGAAGCGGCAGCACAAACTCCTCTAATTTATAAAAAAACCCCATTCCCACAACCCGTACTCGCCTCCCTTCAGACACCACGCTAGTGGTATCCTTTGCAAATCTCCCATCCCACCTTCCACCCCAGGTTTTGTATGACCAGTTGGTCGCGGGGCTCATGGCTTATGGCACTCAGCCCAACCTCATCTTTGCCATTCCATCTGGTGCAGAACGCCTTGCTGCTCCTTGTGCAACAGCCACCATCATAACACACCACTCTACCATAGCCCAACAAATCCCACCCTGCGCTAGTGTGGCTGCAGCGCCTGATCATTTCTTTTGGGCTCAGGTCGATAATGGTAGGCAGATTTGTTCCCTCTGCTTTGGCCTCAACCATGCAAAAAGAGTGTGCCCTAAGGCCAAATTCGCTGCTGCAGCTTCTGAGCCCCCTCTGGAGGTTCAGTATGGGGCGCTTTGCTGCCCCCTCCCACCCTCCAATCTCGTTCAGTGGGCCCACATGGAAAATCAGCCCCACCCAAAACCTCCATCCTCACCCTCCCACCTAAATCTACGCCAGCCAATCAGAGCAATGCTTGGACCAACATTCGCACCCAAGCAGCTGCCCATTCGCCCAATCCTACCCACTCAAATTTAAACGCCACTATTCCAGTGAACCAAAATCCATGGGATCTATTGGCTGAAACTGACGAATCAGGTAATATCCTCATTAGTAAGCATACAGGTCAACCTCTCTGCCATGGCGATTATAATTGGCCAGAATTTTTCCTTCCTGACTTCGATGAAACCCCTACCCCTCGCCATTTTGCTCCTCTACCCAATACAGCCCCCTTCCAAAGTGACCACCAGCTCGCCTTAGCTGCGGTGGCCTCTCCTCATTGCCCAAAACTACGCACCGCGGTGGCCCAGTCAGTGGCTCAGCTCCAGCATGGCCTTCCCACCATCTTCTTCCCCCCGACTTCCCTGAATCTCCCTGCAGTGACATCTCAAAACTATTTGATGATGCTGAAATCGCTGTTATAAATGTTGCAACGCTTGCTTCATTCAACCCCTCAGCCAAAATCACCCACCACAGTATCTCCCTTTTCACCCAACTCCCTGAAGCCCGCAAAGAAGCTGAAGTTCTCCTCGCAGCTTTTGTTGAAACACTTTCCCATCATTATCTTGATGCAGAAGTGGAAAACTCCTACTACGCTGACCTCAGCCCCCACTATGCAGATGCCCCAATGCCCTGGCTCTCTGCTCTGATCCAGTACTGTAACCAACACCCCTTGATCGAGGTGGGTCTTTCTGAAAACCAACCCCCTGACCCCTCCTCACCCTCTGCCATGGTGGGTTAAGCAGTTTCTGCTTCCCACCTGGTTAGTAGTTTGTTTTGCCATTTTGAGTGTTGTGATCGGTACTGTCCATCCCCTGGTCAGTGTACCTCAAATAAATCAAAATAAATAGTAGCCCTGCAAGAGCTATTTGAATTAATAATAAATCAAGCATGTCCAAGGCTGGACAAATTCTGGCATCCTGACCTATATCCGCTGGTGGATTGAGGGAACCTTAATTTATTAAAATTTCACTGTAAAAAGATATTTTTATTGGGGAGCATACCCAAGTGGTAGAGTAGGGACCTCTACCACTGCCTCTCCAAGTTCGATTCTGGTACAGGAACTTTGGGTAGGTGACAATTATGACTGTGTTGGCGTTGCACACCAATGCCCCAAACTGAGATAGTGAATAGCAAAGGCGGTCCATGGAGTTCCTGGCCTATCATACGCCATGCATGGAGGTTTTCAGATTTTATCCTCCTTTCCCATTCATTCAATTTCCCTTAATTGGTGTGGTACATCCCCAGGTCAGCCCACCTCGAATAAAATAAAAATAAATAAAAAAGATATTTTTATTTAAAATGATCCCAAAATGCATTGACTCACCAATTGAACTGAGTTCAAAAATTGGGATTGAAGCCATCATTATAGCAGATTTCTAAGTACCAACCTTAGAAAATCCATGTACAATCACTGATCATCACATTACCCATTGGAAATGGGAATCTCAACACATTTTCCATGCCAAGTGGGGGAATCATGACCAGTCAAACTTTCCAATAGGTGGCTTTGTGACAGGGAAAGCTCAAAAGGGTTAACCAGAAATTAAATTTCCTAGAAAATGTCAACGTTCTCTCTGGAGTCTACTGATGAGTGCAAGAGGCTTCAACTGCCAGAGGTCAAACTTTCCACCTCCAAACTTCACATTCCCTTTGCTGGAAAGCCAGCGCAACAACAGAGAGAATTTGAGGTCTCAGAGCAATGCTCAGGACTTGACTCTGTGCCATCTTTCAAGCTGTCTAGTTCACAGTTTGCCACAAAAGTTTGACTTGAAAATTATGTAAAAAATGGGCTCCTAAGGCCCTATTTGCCACCTCAGCATATGCAAGCCTATTCCATAAGAAAGTCACCTTGATCTCCTGATCATCAGGGTTGTACCAGCATACAAATCTCTTTTTGAACAGTCAAAAGAACAGTCAAATTTCGCCACATTCAGAGGTCCAGATATTGCTTGCAGGGTAATACAAAGATATGCAAAATATACTGCCCCACCTTTCTGGGGTACAGTGAATCTAAACTCGCTTCCCCTTCCACCTGTCAGCTTCACTCAGCTGCACATGATCATTGCAACCTTGTTGCAACTCCATCATGTTGTGCAACTGCCTTCAATGCCACACCAGGACGTTGAATGCTCCCTCCTAACCCTGGTTTATTTCAACCAAGGTCCTCAAAGAATAAACTTAAAATAATAATTTTATAATGGCGTTAAAATAAGTGAATGGGATTTACTTTGGAAGGAGACCAAAATATAGAGCTTCTAAGTGAGGGAAGGGAAACACATCATCACTTGATAAATAGTAGCCCTTCAAAAGCTATGCAATTCAATAATAAATTAAGCATGTCCAAGGCTGGACAAATGCGGCATCCTGATCTTCATCCGCTGGTGGATCAAGGGATCCTAAAATCATTATAATTTCGCCATAAAAACGATATTTTTACTTTAAAATGATCCTAAAATGCGTCAGCTTTCCAATTAAGTTGAGTTTAGAAATTGGGATTGCAACTGGCATTATAGCGGATTTTCTAAGTCCCAACCTTAATAAATCCATGTATAATCCATAATTGTTACACAATCCAACAAGTGACTATTGAGAATCTCAAATCAAATAGAACAACTAAACACTCAATCTAATTTGTCCAAACTATGAAGAAAATAGGAATGATGATTTATTAACCACATCTCAGGGAGACTGCTAAAATTAAACCTGACGAAATGATTGCTACTCCCCAGTACTGAGTATGTGCTCAAAAGTATTGGAAGTATGGCCCAAAATTAACTCAAGGAGAGACAATTGACTCATTACTTAATTTAATTCGCCCTGATCATAGGAAAAAGAGTAACAATGATTTGGCAGACAATTCTCAAGGCAAAATGGTGGGTATCATACCTGATGGGGCCCTTGTTGCCACACGCTATCAGGTGCAAATTCAATTAGTTCAGGAATCTCATCCAAAGGAAAACCCATAATGGGTGGAAAAATTCCCTCTCACCAGCCTTGGAAGTTCAACCCCATACTCAAAGTGTGATCACAATTACTTTCAGCAATCAGTTTACTGGTCTGAGCAGGAATTATGTTCATAGACCTGTACTTTCTGCACTTGTCCCCATGCGGTTCTTATTCACACATTAACAAAATGTGATGCCTTGCATACTGTAGATTCTTTTGTGGGTATTGGAGTATCTACAATGGAAGCCCAGTCGTTTTTTAGCATGTCATTTTCTGACAATAAACTTTATTATTATACTTCATAGCCAAAAATTGAAATATTTAATCTTTTATTCTCTTTAATATAGACCAAAAAATAAATTATTTATACACTTGTAAAATATAGTCATATAGCTATTGAAAGGATCATATGACAGGTATTCTATTGATACTGAGATCCATAATGAAAGGGGGAATACCAAGTATATAGCTGTTATATTCTATTTTTGTAAAATTAGTATCCTACTCAATGAAATTTTCTCCTTATCTAAATTATAACAATCTAAAGAAAGTAAAATGATGAAAAGGTACTTATAATAAATTTTAATGATGGTAGGTCCATTTAAAATAAAGGTAAATATTATTTAGCTCATAATTTTTATTAAGCATCTTATAGATTTTTAAAAACCATTTATGTCATTCATTAAAATATGGCGGTGTGACAAGGGTCCCTTGGTCTCATCTTGAAAAAACTAAAAAATATGGTGGCAACTGCTCATCACATCCATAATCCTTTTTATTTAACCGAGGTAAGCTGACCAGGGGACAGACATTACCGAATATATGTGAAACTAAGAGAATAACTAAGAAATATAAAAATTGGGCACCCCAGGGTACTCAAGTTACCCCTGTTGCCAGCGGGACTGCCAGGTATGGGGGGTTGGTGCACTACTCTGAGGGGGTTTCCCTGCTATGGAGCAGGTGTGAAGGAAAGGGTCTGTGTGGAGGAACCAGAGTGGGAACCATGATTCTATGAGCGCTTTTTGTCTTGGTCTCATATATCCATAGAGCCAGTCTTGGAAGTGCTCTAGTAAGTGGACATGGAATCTGTTAATAATCCCATGAATGGTTGGGACCGTGCCCTTGAACACATCTAATGCAATTGTGTGATTTGTCCACATTGCAATGGGTATTATTAGGGAGCAGAGTGTAGATGGGATTGGTGACTCGATCTGGAGCGCGAAGATACTCTTTGATATTGAGAATTCCTGTTTGTTTTGAATCTTGAGCAGGCGTGCGACTTCCTGCCATATAGCTTTGGTTGGGGGGCATGTTTCTAGGCGGTGATGTAGGGATCCTTCCCCTCCACATACTGCACATGTTTTGTGGAGGGAGTTGGAGCGGTCCGCCATCCTATAGGTCCTTCTCAGACAGCGCCAGGCGTTTGCTCTTATCCTTGGTTGTAGGAGTGGGTGGTGTGTCATTTTCCACATTGCTTTCTGTGTGGTTAAATCATAGGGAATGTCCAGCATATCTAGGTATTCTATCCTAGCTATGCTTGGGGTTGTTGCGAGCATATCCCTCTGGGGGTGGTTTTCTGGGTTTCTTAATTTGAATTGGGGGCTGGGTCATCCTCTTCCCTGTATAGTACCCATGTTCTCTATGGTCCATCCCATACGGCGGATAGTTCAGAGGATATGTTTGAAATGAGGGGAGGTTCCATGTGGACCCGTTGCAGTAGAATGCTTGGCAAGGTATGAAAGTAGTCTGGGTGGACTATGTGGGTTGGTTAATTTGAGCGCCTGTGCAAAGTTATTCCTTGATGCTCTGGACCATTGTTGTTGCGGGAGGTCTGGAGCAAGGATTTCCTTTATCCAGGTACCTAGGATGTGATTGGCATGGCTCTCAAAATCTATTAGTCCCATGCCTCCGCTTGAGCGTGGGCCAAATCTTGTTTTCATCTGTATAGGAGGGTGAGAGCCAGGCCACAGCCAGCCCTGGATAAGCACGCAAATTGAGGTTATAAAGGTAGGTGAGAAGGCTATCGCATGGTCCTGGTACCACAGTATTGGGAGGATGAGCGAGTTAGCAACTGTAACTCTTCCTGTTAATCCTGGGGTTCTTCCCTTGAGGGAGGAGACGCGTTTGGATACCCGTTGTAACAGGTTACTTTCCATTGTCTCATTAGCATATCCCCCTGATTCTAGCCAGATTCCAAGGTGTCAGACAGGAGTGGTGGTGGGAGGTGTTGCAAAGGGTAATATAATTGGGTTTTTTCTTCGAGTGTTGGTGTGAGGTTCTGATGTTGTGGCCTAATTGTTTTTGTATTTGCCTAAGAGGATGATTTCTGTATTCCTTTTGTTGAGCGATGCATTGCTCACCTTGGAGTATTCCTCTAGAGTGTGTTCCAGCTGTCGGTCATCTTCATTGTTTGCTATACCTGCTACGCAGTCATCTGCAAAGGCCAGTAACTTGACTGTTGGTTGTCCTTGTGCGGTTATCCCCATGAGACGTGAGTCAGTTACTCGGTGGAGCGGGTCAAAGCTGAAATTGAATAGCAGTGGGCTGAGGGGATCCCTCATGTTTGAGCCCTCTGTGTGGTTTAATCTTGTTTGTTAGGAATCCAGGGCCGCATACAGCCATGGTTGCAGATTCTGTTAGGAGCATCACCCATTTTATGAATCTTGGTGGGAGTTTGAAGGCATGCAGACATTCTTTTAGGTATGGCCAGCTAACACGGTCATACGCCTTTTCCTGATCCAAGAAGACCAGGGCACCAGTTGCTTTGGATTGGCAAATATTTTCAACAGGGTGAATGTTGTTCCATATTGAACGCCCTGGTATAAACCCAAACTGGTTGGGTGATAGGACGTCAGATGCAATTGCGCCTAATCTAGCTGCTAGAACTTTTGTTAGAATTTTTGTGTCAGTGTTGGAGAGTGCAATTGGGCGCCAGTTGGCCAGGTCCAACTTGTCACCCTTTTTATACAAGGTTATAACGTAGGATTCATGGCCTCCTGGTAGTAGTCGTGTTTCCAACAAACTCTGGTTCATTGACGCCAATAGGAGGGGGCGATTTGTTGAAAATATTTTTTGTAAAATTTGTAGGGTATCCCATCAGGCCCTGGGCATTTCCTACGTGGTGCACCGCGAATTGTTTCCCAAAGCTCCTCCCATGTGATAAGGGATAGTATATTGTAATTTGGTGGTGTACTTTGTATCTTGGCAGTTTGAATAAATTCTTTAATTTTTTGTGGATCTGTTGGCATATCATGATATAATTCGGTGTAATAGTGGTGTACTTCCGCCTTGACCTCCTCAGGGTCAGTTGCCACAGTGCCGTTGGTCTTGCAGACCTGTGTGCATGTGGGCTGGTTTCCATGGGAGTGGAATTGGTGGAAAAAGTATGTTGAACAGGTTTAGCCTTCTTTTATGAACTTACCTTTGTTCAATACTTTGATTCTGTGTTGGTGTTCAAAGATGAGATTGTTAAGTCAGGCTGAAATTTCTGCCCATTTGCATCCCCAACTAGGGCTATAGCCAGATCTCGGAGTATTTATTTCCAGGTGGCCTAGTTCTGCCAAGGTACACTTGATTGTGGCTGTGTCCACGGTGTACTTGCTTGATGCAATATGTCAGGTCTTGTTGATTAAATCTTTTTTGAAATTTGCCCATGTTCCAATGGGATCCAAAGTGAATGGGGCTGTGAATTCTGGGTTTGTAGCCTTGTTTTCAACCCAGTCAGATATCTCAGGCAATCTTATATTTTCTGGGTGAAGCTTTCTCCAAGGCGACACCTGTGTGTGGGATTGGGTTGGCGCTAACTGCACCGTAACTAATTGGTGATCAGAAAAATTGATCTTTTTTGTTGTAAATTTAGAGATTCTTGAGTGGTGGGATTGTGGGATGAGGATGTGGTCAATATGACTCATTGATATGAGCAGTCCCTCACATATGTTGGGTCTTGTCATATGGGGAAGGATTGGTGAATTGGGAGGAAGAGCATCCTGTAAGCCAAGAGATGCCTTCATTGTGCGATATCCAATGTGTCCAGGTGGGTATCCCCTGGGATTAGGCCATCAATCTGTATTGGGGTTAACCCAGCAGTTGAAATCGCCTAACATGATGATATCTGGTGGGAGGGTGAGGGTAGAAATTTTTTCAAAAAAACTTTTCTCTCAGTTGCAGTGCATGGTGCTTAGATACATGCTAACGAAATTATTTCATCTTGGCATGTGATTGTTGCTACCAGGACTCGACCATGCAAGTGTGATGATAAATTTGTAATTTTAAATTTTTTGTTGTTTTGGACTATCACCCCACAGTGAGATGTCCATACTGATTGTGATGGTGCGACCCTGGCTGACCAGGATTCTTCTTCCCCTTGTAGGCAGTGGGTTTCTTGGATGGCCAAGCTGTCTACAAGAGGTTTTTGCAGGAATGCCAGCTTTTTGGCTTGGGATGTATGAGCCCTGGCTCCCGCGATATTTAATGTCCCTATTGACACTGAGGTGCCCATGGCGCCTCAGGAGCGGTTGGGAGGACCCTCTGGTCCTATCCCACCGCGGCTCATTTTGGCCATGCTCCGCATTTGTACTCCAACTCTTTCACTTCCATTGTTGGTTCCCTTGATCTGACCCAATGATTCAAGGGAATTGCGTTTTTTGCATTTGCATCAACTTTTCCTGCACAGGTCTCATGTTGATTTGATGCGGGTTGTTGATTGGATTTTATATTTTTGAGGTTCAACTTTGTTGCATTGTGCACCGCATTTTCACCCAAATTGCAGTTGCATTGTTCCTCAGTATGTGCATGACTGATGACGCTTTGTGGCTCAGTCTGGTTACTGTGAAAATTTTTTACCTGGGCATATTGTTCTGTATGGTTGGTTTGGTGAATATCTGAAATATCCTCCTTAATTTGTCCATGGTTAATGGCGGATTCCGCGTGTGCCACCACTTCAGCCGCTGCTCTCTTGTGGGCTTTTTGTGCTGCTTTATGCTGTTTACCTGTAACTGGGTCCACGATGGAGTATAGTCCATCTTCACCCCAGCGGAATGGGTGGTGGCCATCAGTCATTTTGGCGAAGTTTTCATTATCTTTGTCCCTAGCTTCTTCACAAAAATCATTTTCCATTAAGCCCTCTTTTACAGGGCATGCATGTTCCTTGTGGCCCAGTGAGCCACAGTGGTTGCAAATGGGTGGTGCGCGTTCTGGTGTAACTCAGAATGCAGCTGAATGGCCCCCATCTGCAAAGTGAAATTCTGCTGCACGGGGAATTCTGGATAAATCCTCTTCCACTTCTGGGAAGGGGTTGATTACAGTGATAGCTTTGCCCGTGCACAGGTCAGGCATTAAGCAAAATCGCTGTAATTCAAGTTGTTGGATTTCTCCATAGGCCACAAGACCTTTGCGGAGCTCCTCCTCAGCTACCTTATGAGGAAGGTTGGTGGGGAGCGAGTCAAAGGAGATGAACAAAGTTTTTGCTTTGTTTCATCTGGTGCGCGCGGTGTGCACAATTTTTTGCCCTCAGGGAGGGCAATTTCCATGCAGATTTTTGCTGCGGCATTGGCTTCATTGGCTGTTTCAAAACCAATATTGATCCAGCCATGGCCCATGTTGTTGGTGGCTATGTACACCACGTGAGGGAAAAGTGAGGGCTGTGCCTCACATGTTTTCTCCCACAGGGTTGGTGACTCATCCCCAAGGAAGAGTCTGATCCTGTGTTCCACCTTTGACAAAGGTTGGTTGAATTGAATGTACATGTATTGCGCGTGCTTTACAGTAAATACCATAAGCCCAGATGGTGTCTGAGTTTGCAATTTCTTTGCATATTGGGTTCCTGGTCCCCCTACAGGGCGTTTCTTGCCCTTAGTTGCACCATTGAGTGCACCGCTTGCCATGACGCTCACCCATGTTGTATTATTTTTGTTATTAAAGTCACCCATCTTTCCTGTGTGTGATTATCCAAATTTGCTGTTCAAATCAAATTATAGTAACTAAAGTGATTGTTACGAGAAAGAAACACACATCCACAATCCTATTTTACAAGGTGCATGTGGTTCCATTGCTTTGTGGTGCAATTACTTTATAAAATGTTTTTTATACTCGCTATGGTGTCTGTTTATAATGGAATCTTGTAATTGATTTTTAACTTCCTTTCAGACTAGCTAGAGTTTTTTAAATTTGGCACACTTATGTATCTTGATGACAATACAATAATCCCTTAAATTGTGAAGTGTGACTTTTTTAAATAAAAAGTTTTTTAAAAAGTTTAAACGTTTTACCTATATATATTATTAAATGAGCCAAAAGAATGAAAAATTACAGGCACCATGCCAGATACTAGCTCATTACATAATGAATGAAGGTGGCCGCTTAAATTTGAGTTTAAAAAAATTGCATTATAGTTTATTAAGCTTTATTTGAATTCAAATATGTGCCTTCATGCTTTCAATTTACTAATTGTGCGTTATAGTTTTATTAAAGTTATTACTTTTTTTTAGTACTAGATGGTCCCAACCCTAAAGTTATTACTTTTAAGTGGGATAAATTTTAAATTTTTTGTCCCTTTTTTGTGGTGATGTTATTATATAAGCTATAATTCCTATTTATAGACAAGTTGTGTTTTTTCATCTATAAAATTGGTGGTATAGTTTTTTACTTACACTTCATTTATAACGTAAGAATAAGTCTTTTGTTGTTTGATATCTTTAGAGTTTTTATCTTCATTTTCTACTATTGCACTTTTTAAATATTGTAAAACTTTCTGCGCTTTTTAGTTTTTTCTAAATATATTTTACTTATGTTCTGTTTTTTGCATGCTCTTATTTTAAGATGAAGCTATTTGCATATACTTATATTCTAATGGCTTATATTTTCATACAAAGTTGGTTTGTGGCTATGCTTATATTTTATTAAGAAGGTCATTTTGTATCAATTACTTTTGATATTTTTAAGTATGTTTAGTTTTAGCTTATGTTTGCTGGAATCAGGGCAGGTGATATACATGCAAGTGCTTTTAAGCCCTGGATTAAAACAACTTTATTAGAAGTGTAAGTATTACTCTTTAACTGCAGAAATATAATTATCAGGGGATTTAAATATGAAAATTATAACAAATACTAATTAGTTTGATTTTTTAAAAAATTTATTATGGGCAGCGTTGAGGGGGAAGAAAACTCTTTCAATATTGGGCTGCTTAGTATTTAAATTGTATTGAGGCTTGAAGTGAGTATAACAAGAAATTCATTATAAGCTGGACATAAACAAATTAAGCAATATGGACTTTTGAACTATTGGATCTCTTGAGACTTGCCGCACATCAATTTGAGGGCAAATGGTGGGTTGATAGTTGGGAAGATGAACCTGTGGGGCAGGGATTATATATTAGACCAAGTAAAAAATGGGAGAATATTTTGCCCTGGTAAAACCTCATAATGGCTCCCATGATTCTGCTGCCAAAATTATATAACCCTGCTACTAACCATACACCTATTTGGCTGAAGAGTGGGTGAAATCGTTTAACCCAATTTGAGGGGTTCCACTGAGAATCAACCAGGGTTTTTTGGCCAATATTATTCATATTGTAACCTGAAACACTCTTATTATAATAACAAACTTTTAATTGTCTGACAATACCCTCTACAAGATTTTGGGTGAGAATAAGGGTGCAAGAACTGACCATAGACTCAGTTAACAGTAACTCCAGTAGCAAGGGATTTGATATAGTAATCGTCCCCTTGCTTTTTAAGTAACTACAAAGGGTCCTTCCCATATGGACACAAGATTCTCACTTTGAGAAGTAATATGATTGTGGTAATATAGCACCAAGTCAGAAACTTGGAAGGAAGGAAGGAAGGAAGGGGTCCCGGAGCTCATTAGCAAATTGACCCTCTTTTGTGACAGTTTCAGCCAAATTGGTCAAAGCTTTGGATTATAACTGAATGATGGTCTATGCCAACTTCTTCATGGCTTGCTCAGGGTCAGTTCTAACAGAGAAGATATTATTGGCTGATATTTTTGGTACTCCAGGCTTCTATCCATACATCAAGAAGAAAAAAGACATTTTGAGGATTCAGTGGTAACTAATATGGTAGGCCATAAAAGCACTTGGTAGATATAAAGCCAGTTAAGAGGGTCTGAAGTGGCCATTTTCTGGAGTATTGAGACCAAAGTTCCATTAACTCATTCTATGGCACCATTTGTGGAGTGGTTATAGGTGGCCAAGAAGAGTTGTTGTGCTTTCATGGAGGTGACGAGGAGCTTCACCACTCTAGAAGTGAAATTTTTCCCATTGTCACAAAGTAGGACCTGGGGGCAACTATGCTGAGTGAAGATGTGCTGGTGTAAGAAAGTTGCAGTGTCCTTGGCAGTATGAACGGGTAGAGCAACAGCTTCACCCATATGATGAAATGATCAATTCTGACCAAGATATAATGATTGCCACTGGTAATTTGAGGTAGAGGACCTACCACATCCAAACTTAAAGTGTGGAAGGGCTGTTGGGGGGTCGTAGGTTGGTACTGATAACATGTCTTGAAGCTGGATTGCTTTTACAGGTCAGACAGGCATCCAGGACATCAGCTATGGTTTTCATGATGACTTACCAGTAGCATTGCTCTTTAACCCAATTATAGGTTTTTCAAAATCTACCATGACCCATTATAGTGTGAGACTCTAGGATCACTGGTACTCGCTCTGATGGCTGAAGATAGGCCAACCAATTTACCCCTACTTTCTTGTATAGCTTCCCACTCTCCACCTTGGTGTTGCAGTAGTGCTGATCTAGAATCTTTTATATGGGTTTATCTTTATCATCCCACAAGTCAGTAGTCATTAATAGGTCATGTAGCCTCTCAGCTTCACTATTGTCTAGATGAAGAATTGGCAGCTGAGTCAAACCATCCACATTCATATGATGCATCCCATCTCGGTGCTCAATATCCATATCATAATTTTGAAGTTTGAGGGCCCAACGGTCCAACCGTCCAGTGTGATACTTCATGTTTTGTAGCCATTTTAAGGAGGCTTTGTCAGTAACCACAGTGATGGAAGTGCCATATAGGAAAGTGCGGTAATGTTCAACAGCAAGTAAGACCAATAAGCACTCCTTTTCAGTGATACTGTAGTTACGTTCAGCTTTTTACAACATTTTGCTGAAGTAGGGGACCAGATGGTCTACGCCATTACTATCCAATTGGGCCAGGATGGCTCCAACGGCATAGTCTGAGGCGTAGTGTGAACAATATGAAGGGTTTACCGTTGTTGGGGTGGCGTAGGATAGGGCGTTGCTGAAGTAATATCTTTAACATCTTGAATGCAGCCGCTTGTTATTTACCACAATAAAAAGGAGTGTTCTTAGCCAATAGTTGGACAAGAGGATCACTGAGCTGGGCGAACTTGGGGATGAACTGATGGTAATATTCCATCATAACCAGAAATACCTGCATGTCCTGGAGGTTCTTGGTGGAAAGCATTTTAAATATAGCTTCGACCTTATCCTGTAAAGGCTGAATCACTTCCTGGGAAATAGTATGTCTGAAGAAATCTAGCTTTTTTGGAAGAAAATGCATTTTGACAGTTTCAAATTGATGTTAGAATCCCACAGGCATTGAAAGTCTTCTTTCAAATGAGCGAGATAATTGGTGAACGTTGCAGAAAAGAGTGATGTCATAAAGATAGACAATTGAATAGCTTAGCTTGAGGTCCTGCATAATGTGATTCCCTGCACGTGGGAAGGATTCTGGCACATTGCACAATCCTTGGGGTAGACGGTTAGGCTGAAATAAGCCTTCACTGCAAATGAGAGCACATTTTTCCTGACCTTGTAAAAAAAGTTCCATTTGCCAGTATCCGCTGGCTAAATTCATGGTTGAGAAGAATTTTGAGATGGAGTGTTGTGCAAGGGCATCATCTATGTGGGGGATAGGATAGTTGTCTTTTTTAGTGAGGTTATTCATTTATGGTAGTTAATCACTACCCAATGACCTCCATTCTTCTTTTTGACCAGTAGGAGAGGAGATGCCCAAGGGCTTTTGGATGGTACTAATAACCCAGCGTCTGATAACCGCTTAACTTAACCCTCATTTGCTGCTCTTCAACTTTGGACTTACGGTAAGGTTTAGATCAAAAAGGTTGGGCATCACCAACATCAATAGCGTGGCTCGATCCCTTCATGTGCCCGTAGTCCATGTCATTCTGTGAAAAATTATCACCATAGGTATTGGGATTTTTCCCACCTTTTCAGCCATCTAGATTACCATGGATTGCTATGTGATAATTCCCTATGGTGAGTGAATTGGATATTAGTTGACCCTGATTTTAGGTTAATAATGTTTGGAGGGTTTTAGGTTATTCTCTGGTTCAGATCTGTCAGGGATTGATCCAGGTGAATGCTTAAAATTTCATCAGGCAGAGTTGCTGACAAAATAGAGCATCTTAAAGTTGATCAATGATTAACTATCAGGTGTACCAATTGTGATTGGTCAGTTTTCATCACCAACTGATTGGAAATTTAAGTAGTAAGTTGCAAGGCTAGTGATGCCACCTGCAACTAGTGAATTGATCAGTTGGTGTGTGACATGCCATAATGGATAACAAGTCCCATTACCTAAGTAGGTCGCTTACCAAATATATGGTTTGTTCACTGGAATTAAGTGTAAAACTTTAGGGACACGTTTTCTGACTCTTTCCATTTTAGTTCTTAGTGATAACTGATGAAGGAATCCTAGCCACGATGAAGGAAGTCAATCACTGGTAATATGGTGAAGGGAAATTCAATGGCAACGGCTGCCATTTAATGTCTGAGGCCCCAACCAAGGGTTGGGTGCCAAATTCCCTCTAAAAATCTCCTGATATATCACTTATTTAAAAAGAAAGTTTTAATTGGAGTAATTAGCAGAATTTATTATTGGTTTTAGCTCATTAATCTTCAGGAAATTATTGTTATGTGCCTTAATTAGTGATTTTCTAGTATTATAAAAGTAAGGATTGAGGATCCTTAAGAAGAGAAGCTAAGCTTAGATGGGAATTGCTGTAGACTCCACAAGACTCTGAGAGACAAGAGGAAATGCTGTAAACTGGGGATATAATAGTGGATCAAGTTAGGAGGATAAGGGTATAAATCCCTACTGAAGACATCAAGAATATTTTGAGAAAAGTACAGGTCAAGTATTGGACCAAAACCGGTTATCCATTCAGCTATAAATATTAGCCTTGATACTATTATCATTCAGTTATCATATTATCAGACAATGCAAAGCGCGCACAAACCAAACCTGTGCAGTTATCAAATAGTGGTTATTATTCATGAATGAGCAGCAAATCCCCTAAATTTAGAATAGTTTGTTAACTACAAGGGCCAATAGTTAGACTAAATTTTAACAATTGGTGCTTACTTCAGGGATTGTAGTTGAGTAGGATACACTATTACAAGATTTGTACAAGGATGAGTTAAGAAAACTATGGATGGAGTTGGAAACCATCAACAAGAACGCCTTAAATTCTACATTCATTGATAATTTGCTGCATTGATAGAGAGTTACCAAGATCAAGGAAGGAGTCAAAGATGTCTCTAATTTCAGCAATGAGTTATTAGGGAAATTAACGTCATTAAAGAAAAAGAAAGGAAATCTAGTTTGAGAAGTTTTATTCTTGAAAACTGAATGTGAAGTGGATTGCATCCAATTACAGGCATTCAGCACAGATATAGAGTGGCTGGAGATACAAGCTGAAGGGTTGAAGACTCATAAGTGTTATGTGAGCCATATATGGTGACCGACGCCAAAGTAAGGACCCCAAGAACTCCAGTTTGGAAGTTAACTATTCCACAAAATATGCTGACTGAATTCGCAGCCATTTTGAAGATGACTCCCAAAATCACTCCTCAAGTTAGTTGAATAGCTGAACCAGGGGTGGTAGCTAGAGAAACTTTAAGGAATTTAGAACTAAACCAAAAATTACCTACATTCCATCAGTATAACGCCCCTACTTTTTTCTGATTATTTAACATGATGATGTTTGAGTACAGCAATTGTCAAAAGTCTTTGACGGCAATGAACTGTTTGGACACAGATTGCCAGAACTTAGTGTTACCCATCTAGAGGGGGACAGCTGGTCATAATAAGAGGCCAAGGCGGCCATTATGAAAGAATTTGGAAGTCCCAGCATATGTCAAAGCGCAAACAGGAATTCCTGGGAATCCAATTCCAGAAGGACGAATCCTTAGAGAGTTTCACCAATCATTTCTACCAAGAATTGCAGATTTTAAGCGGAGCAAAAGTGCTGGATATTTTTACGCATGTATCATGTTTCAAGCAGCCTTTGGCCCTAGCACAATTTACATTGAATAATGTCTTATGAGTTTACAATGTAGAATACCACCTCACAGATGGTGGATCATTTGAAATTATTAAGAGCTACATTTGATGCTCCAAATAGAAGCTTCAAACTGAGTCCAGTACAAATTTTGAATCCTATGAAAGGTACTGAGAACGCTAAGGAGTTCAATAATTGAACCATGCCAGAAAATAAGCCCAAAGAGTTCAAGCAGATAAATAAGATGTGAAAAATGCTGTTACAAGTGCGGAGGAAGAGGACACTTCACTATTCAATGCAAGAAGCCAAAAGAACAGATCAATGTGGTCCAAGAAAAATAGTCTAAATTCACACAGGATTCAGGATTAGGGCCCACAGCCTAGATGGTAAACAGTCTAGAGCTGAGGAAAACCCCTTTCCCTCCACTATTTTGCATGAAGAAATTGACATTAGTTTTGTTTATTGTGGGGAAGGCTGACCAGGGGATGGACACTTCCAAAAATAAACACAAAATAAAAAAGAAACTCAGTAACAGGGAAGGCACCCCAGAGAAGCAATGCTATCTCCTGTTGCCAGCGGGAACGCCACTATGGTGAGGAGGGGGAACGTGTAAAGGGGCCATAACCACAATTGAACACGTGTGGAGGAAGGGGTCCAAGTTGATGAACTAGACTGGGAACCAGGAGGAGACCAACTGACGGCGACGTGGTGGGAGGTACCCAAACATCCACGCTTGAAAGTGGTCCATCAAATGGGACCAGAATCTGTGGACAGCTTCTGGGAGGGTAGGGGTGGAGCCTGCGATGGCATCCAAGACAATCATGTGGATAGTCCACATGGCGATTGCAACCACCAGAGCACGGAGGGAGGGTGGGAGGGGGGAGGCCATTGATAAAGCAAACATATCTTTTGACATACTGAAGGGATGTGCCTGATCCTGGACCAGCAGACGTTGAACTTCGCGCCATATCACTTTAGAGGTAGGACGCTTCTCCAGGCGGTGGAACAGCGTTCCATACTGGCCACACACGACACAGGATGAGTGTAAAGCATTAGAGCGCTCAGCCGTTTGGTACACCTGCCTCAGGCAGCGCCACACATGGGAACGGATATAAGGCAGCAACAGAGGGTGCTGTGTGTATTCCCAAATAGTCTTCTGGGTCTTAAGGGAATAAAGGATGTCCATCATGTCCAGGTAGTCCACCCTGGATAGGACATGGGGCCGTGTGGGGATCAAGCCATCTTGAATGGGTAGCCCCTGTACCTCCTGTGTGAACTGAGGAGAGGGGCGGCCTCTCTGGGCTGTGTGCCCACAAATATGGATTCTCCACTCAGCAGTGCTTCGCATGGAGAGAAGGATTCATTTGAAGTGGGGCTTAGTACCATGAGGACCTGTGGTTGATGGGTGGGAAGCCAGATACTTCATCAAGGAGTGAGGGTGCGATGGATTGGTAAGGCCCAGGGCGCAGGAGAAATTGGAGCAGGCCGCGCGGTACCAGTGTTGGGAGGGGAGCGTAGGGGCAGTGACGGCCACAATCCAGGTGCCCAGGATCTTGGCAGCATGGGCTTTGAAGTCGAGCAGGCCCATGCCACCACAATGACAAGGGCCAAACATGACCTCAAGCCGCACTGGCGGTGGACAGCCTGACCAAAGCCACCCTTGCAGAAGGGCATACATAGATTTGAAAAACCTGGGGAGAAGGCAATGGCGTGGGCTTCAAACCAGACTTTGGAGAGGAGCATAGAGTTGGCTAAAACAACCCTGCCAGTAAGGGAAGTAGGGTGGGCTCTGAGGGAGGCGATGCGCTTCGTCACATTGTCTAGAATATGACTTTCCATTACTGCTGAGGCATACCTGCCTGCCTCCACCCACACCCCCAGATGGCGGACAGGCCCAATGGTAGGGCGTGGCACGAAGGGGAGCAAAAGTGGGGTGGTGTGGGGTGGTCAGGGAAGGTGAGCACGTGTGCGAGCAGATGGGTCAGGATGGACACAGGTCGCTGGGGCCCAGCAGGTTTGATACCGACCAAGGAGGATGATTTTGGTTTTGGAGGCGTTCAGTGCAGCATTACTTACCTGGGAATAAACCTGGATGAGAGCTTCAAGCGCGCGTGCATCTTGATTATTAGACACCCTGACCACACAATCATCAGCAAAAGCCATCATCTTGACTGGGGCTTGGCCTGGTACATGGACCCCAGTGAGGCGGGCATTTACGTTCTGAAGTAGTGGGTCAAGGCTGAAGTTATATAAGAGTGGGCTAAGGGGGTCCCCTTGGCGTAGGCCCCTTTGAGGGCGGACTACTTCTGTGAGGAAGCCAGGGCCACGCACTGCCATTGTTGCAGATTTTGTAAGCATCATCACCCAGCTGATGAAGCAAGGGGTAAGCAAAATTGGTGGAGGCAGGCCCTGAGGTATTCCCAGTTTACTCTATCATAGGCCTTCTGTTGGTCCAAGAATACTAGTGCCCCAGAGGCTGTGGACTGGCATGCTTTAGCCACAGAGTGCACATTGTCCCAAATCGACCTTCTGGGTATGAAACTGAATTGTTCTGGGGAGATGGTGGCAGAGGCTACAATCCCTAGACGGTTAGCCATGATTTTAGTTAAAATTTTGGTGTCCGTGTTAGTTAGAGAAATGGGGCGCCAGTTGGCTAGGTCTAGCTTATCCCCTTTCTTGAAGAGTGTAATGGTGAAGGCCTCTTGCCCTCCTGGTAGAAGGCGCGTATCCAGAAGTCTCTGGTTAAGGGAGGCAAGCAGCAGTGGGGATAGATATTTGAAGTACTTCTTACAGAACTCATATGGAATGCCATCAGGGCTGGGGCATTTCTGATTTGGTGCACCGTGGACGGCAGACCAGAGTTCATCTGGAGTAATCAAATTCATTAACTCTGGGTATTGGGAAATGATGCAGATGTGAGTGCTATCAAGAAATTTCACCATTTTGGCCAGTGGAATTGGATCAGATTGGTACAACTTGGAGTAATACTTTTGTATTTCAATCGCCACTTCAGCTGGCATATCTGCGACGGAATTGTCTGACCTCTGCATCTGTGTGCAGGCCACGCTCTGGTGCAGTGCAAAGAATTTTTAAAAAATAAGCGGAGCACATGCCGCCCTCTGTAATGTGTTTGGCCCTGTACTGAACACAAACCTGATGTTTGTGTTGCCTTTCAAGCGCGTTGAGGTGGGCGGCTGCTTCTGCCCACTTCTGGCCCCAAGCAGGGCTGTAGCCCGTGGCTGGGATGTTGGACTCCAGGTGTGCCAACTCTGCCAGAGTGCGCGAGATGATGGCCAAGGTAGCTCATGAGTGTTGGGAGGAGAGGTGGTGAGTGTGACGGATGGTATCCGCTTTGAAGGCTGACCATGTGGAAATTGGGTCTGCACAAAATGGTGTAATAAACTCTTTTGCCAAAGTTGCAGATTCCACCCATGTGGAAAATCCTGGTGACGCAAGTTTGGGTGGGTGGAGTTTGCACCAATGCGGAGCCCTAGCCACTGTGATGGGTAGGTGGTAGGTTATCAAGACCAGCCAGTGATTGGAGAAATTGATTTTTGATGTGTGGAAGTGGGAAATATGGGATCAAAATTGCACCTGGCATTAGGATAAGGTCGATGCGGGACATGGACCTTAACTGGCCGTTGTGGATGTGGGGATGCATCATGTTCTTGAGCAGTGGAGCTTGCTGCGGCAGCGCATCAAACAACCCAAGGGTGGCCTTTAGAACGTGAAGTTCTACATGACCCTGGGGTGTGTGGGATGAGGAAGGCCAGCGGTCCTGTGGATGGGTTTAACCAACAGTTCATGTCACCAACTATGAAAGGGTCAGGGGGTAATGGAAGGGATTTGACCAATGAGAAAAATTCCTGAGACTCTTGTGCACAGGTCAGGGCATAAATGTTGACAATAGCGTGCGCCATGTCAGCCCACAAAAATGTGACAACAAGGACTCAGCCATCGAGGAAGGATTCAGATGATAAAAATTTAAAAAAATTGTTTTTCCAAACAAGCACCCCACAGTGCTCAGACCAGAAGGAAAGGGAAGGGAGGAGCATGGTTTTCCAAGCATCCTCAGAACCTCTGGACAGTGGGACTCCTGGATGGCCAGGATGTCCACGGGTAAATTATTTTGTAAAAAACTCAGTTTCCTAGCCTGGGATGGTGAGGCCTTGAGTCCGGTGATGTTCAACATCCCTAAAGTGAAGGCTCCCCCCATTGCACCTTAGGTGTGAGGGGGTTGGCACCTGGGCCCACCAGCCTCCTCTGGATCCCCATGGGCCTTCACGGTGGCACAGGTGTTTGCAGCAACGCTATCAGAAGATTTGTTAATTTTAGCAGACAGGTTCACGTTGGCTTTTGCCTTCACTTTTGGTTTCCCCGCTGTCAAATGAAATTTTTTGCAGTGTGGTCAAGTTTGGTGCACCAACGTTCAGGTCAAAAAAAAATTTTCAGGTAGGTTGGAGACCAAATTGGTTCCAATTGGGGCTTGGGTGCAAAGGTCAGGTGAGATTGAGTCACCCATTGGATCCTCAGATTGTGTGGCCCAATTGGCTTGGGCATCCCAATCTGATTGGTTGAGGGATTCCCAAGTTGCTTCTGCTGCGAAGGTTTCAATGTCCTCCTGGTGTTGGGAGTGTGGGATAGCAGAGGCGACCTTGGCCGCTTCCTTGGCCATGGCCCTGTGGGCCTGTTTGGCCTTCTTTTGCTCTTGAGGGGAGACAGGCTTTACTAGTAAGTAGCAGCCTTGTGCTCCCCACGGGAAGGCCTCTTTGGTACTGGTGGTTGGTTCATAGTGAGCCTCCCCGCTGGCCATGGCCACCAAGGGGTGCTCTTGGAATGTGATGCCCTCCTTGGTGGGGCATGCATGTGCCTTATGGCCAAATGTGTCACAGTGGGTGCAGATGGGGGTGCACTGTCCACGGTTACCCAGAAAGGGTGGGTGGTATGCCCTCTCAACATTAATAAAAGTGGAGTGCAGGATCTGGGTTAGGTCCTTTGCAATCTCCTTGTTGGTGTCAGAACTGCAATGGCTTTGCCAGTGCACAGGTGTGGCATCAGTGTAAAGCGTTGCATCTCAAAGGATTGTATTTTGCCATATATGGTGAGACCAGATTTCAGGTGCTGCTCCAGAATGGCATGCTTGACTGTAGTGGGCAAAAAGTCAAGTGTGAGGAAAATTTGGTTGGATTTTGTCCATCTGGTGCGCTTGGTTTTGATGACCCACTGCCCTTTGGGGAGGTCAATCACAACGCGCATTGCAGCAGCATCATCTGCTGCCTCCTTGTTTTCAAAACCAAGATCCAGCCAACCACATGACATGGAGTGAGGTGCGACATACACCATGGTCAGGAAATGAATGTGCATATCCCCACAAAATTTTTCCCATAGAGCTTTTTGTTGGATGTCCAGAAATACAAAGACTCTGTATTCCACTGACAAGAGTGGTTGGGAGTGCGGTGTGTTGATGTACTGGTTACATCACACCTGCCAAGTGAGGATTTCTGGGGAAATAGTAACCACCAGTTTTTATTTTTATCTAATCTGCCAGTTTCTCTGGGGCATTTTTGAACGTTTGAGGCTGCGGGCCTGCCATCTGACTTTTACCTTACTTTCCCAACTGCTCCCTGACATGGGCGCAAACTAATCTCCTCTTTGAGATTATCAAACTAAAGTCAGACTTGAATTGAATAAGTTGCAAAAGTGATTGTAACGAGAGAGAAAAGTAGAAATTGACATTAGTGATCTGTTCATTGATGATGATGTGCAGGATCAATTATATCAAGTGGTCAATTTGGATGTGAATGCAGCAACCAGATCCGGAGCAATGAGGATATTTCCTGATTTAGAACACAAGAAAGAATATGGGACAGTTGGGCCAAATACTACAATCTCCTGTGAAGTGTATAGCGCTTTTCCACTTCAATTTGGATCTTTAGTGGTATCCAATCCAGCAATAGTTTTGGACAACCAAAATTATGATATTCTGATCAGGAAAGAGTTTCTATTGAATTATGGAGAAAGATTTAACTTTTAATATGATACACTGACCATATTGGGTCAGAAATTACCATTGGTTTATCAGAAAAATGAGGAAGCTCTACTGACTAGGAGGAATATTTTCATCAATCTGATCTACAATGATGGCATTGTCCCAATTTGTTACCAATTATTTGGCCAAAAGCAATGAGAAATGCTGATGGAAATCCTGAAAAATTGGGGAATTCCGTTGAGGATCAAGTATTCAAGAACCATACTGCCAGGATCACAGATCATAGTCAACATGGGGTTGACATTGGAGATACCTGAGCTTCTGTATGGAGAAGTCAGAAGCCCTTGTTAGAAGTCCAGGATAGAGCTTTAGGTGGCTCCTAGAATAATTATGCTGGCCCATGAAGAAATTCAAGTTCTCCTGGAAAATTTGAGTAAAAACTGATGAAGATTGAGAAGAATTAGATCATCATGTTTGTTCATCTAATCCTGACAGCTAAATTTAGAAATTCCATGATTTTGGGATCCTCAAAAAATGGGATTACCAGCAGGGGTGACCAAAAAGTTTTAATCTATTGTCTGATAAGAATAACTCATTGATCTGATGGACAGACAGCAGGAGGATGTGCTTAAATTATTTGACAAGTATTGGGAAGTATTTGCTCAGGATGACTACAATTTGGGATGTGCAAGGAATGTAATCCACAAAGTTGACACCAGGGAAAATTTTCCAATAAGTATGAGACCGATTTGATGGTCAAAGGCAGCTGAAGCAGTAATGGAGTAAGAAATCATTAAACTAGTGAAGCATGGGCTTCTAGTTCTATTGTCAAGTCCCTGGGTATTGGCGATCTTTGTTATACACCGGAGACTCAGGCTTTGGCTCAAAGTTACTTATTTGGAGTCTTAAAAGGATAAAACAATAACGTGAATATCAGCTTGCAAGAAAAAAGGATCAATTTATTATTAAAAAGTCTTAATATTTATAGGATTTGTAGTTTTCCTTTTTCATTTAGATCATTTCATCCGACGGGAGACTGAATCTCTTCCGATTTTAGAGTCAAGATAGACTTGATAAGATGGAATAGATTTGATATGATTTTTATCACTTACAGATTCATCGGAGATCATCGCTGATAATTCAGAAGAGGTTTCATTGATGGGAAGACCAGTTGAAATCCTGACACTTTTCCCCCAAGATTTGGTCATGGGGAAGGATGAGATCATAAATATCTGGGATGAATACAATTTATAACTATACCAGCTCTGTTATGAACTATAGAGTACTCTAGACCTTTTCTAAATATTACCCTATAAGGTCCAGACCAATTAGTTTCTAATTTTTTGGTTCTTCCGCCAGGATGGGAATGATAATATAAAATATAATCACCAATCCGATACTCAGGTAGAATTGGCTTATTTTGATTGCTCTTAAGGGTTTCTTTTTTTGTAGTATCTTCGATGGATTCCATAGCCTGGGCTTGCAAATGTATAATTTCATCAGCTAAATTATGCATGACTAAATCAGCATTTTCAGGAATATTATCATCAAGAATGGCTTGTACACTAACAGGAACAAATGGATCTCTTCCATAGATACATTTAAATGGAGACATTTTTATAATTCTATGGTAGCTAATACAATAGGCCATTAATACACTAGGCAGATAGACGTTCCACCTTGAAGGGTCAGTTGAAGCCATTTTTCTCAAAATTGCTACTAAGGTTCCATTAACTCGCTCAATGGCTCCATTAGTTGAAGGATTGTAGGGAACTACAAACTTTTGGGTGGTGTTAAACAATTTAGATAATTCCTGTATGAGTTGAGAAGTAAAGTTCATCCCGTTATCTGACATAAGGATTTTGGGACACCCATGTTGGGTGATAATTTGATGATAGAGGAACATAGCAGTGATTTTAGCTGTAGGAGAGACAACGGAAATGGCTTCAACCCATTTAGTTAGATGGTCAATAGCCATAATAATATATCAATGCCCATGCTGCCCCTTTGGTAACAGTCCAACAACATCGATACTTATGACCTCAAAAGCCTTAGTAGGTGAAATTACTTGGTGTTGATAAGTAGGATTAGATGGACTATGACTTTTACAAATGAGACAGGAGTCTAAAGTTTCTTTGATTGTATTGGTCATATTATTCCAATAGTAACAAGATTTTAACCACTCTTGAGTTTTCTTTAGACCCCCATGGCCAATTTGAATATGTCCTTCCATAGCAGCATCGGATTGAGATTTGGGGTGAAGAAATGGTAACCATTTTGAATTTACTTTTTTATATAATAATTTATCATTGATCATAGTATCTTTAGTAATTAATTTGAGGTACTTTTGGTCTTCTTCAGGCTCTTTTTCCCATAATTCAGGTCGACCAATTAGTTCATAAACTCTTTCTTCTTTCTTTGTATCTAAAGTTAGCACAGGTAACCAAGATAACCCATCGGCATTTTGATGTTTAGAACCAGATCGATGTATAATTGAAAAATCATAATTTTGTAATCGGAGAGCCCATCGAGCTAGCCTACCGTCGGGATCCTTCATATTTTGTAACCATCGCAATGAGGAATGGTCAGTGATAACCAAAAAATGATTCACATACAGAAATGGCCAAAAATGCTTTATGGCTAATATTACAGCCAGACACTCCCATTCTGTTACACTGTAATTCCGTTCAGCTTTTGAGAGGGTTCTGCCATAAAATGCCACCGGGTGGTCAATTTGATCTTCATCATATTGTGATAAGATTGCACCTATGGCAACGTTACTAGCATCAGTATGTAATACAAAAGGTTTATCAAATTGAGGATGTATCAAGACAGGCGAATTAGTTAAAGCTTTTCGGAGAGTTGAAAGATTGATTTTGAGCAGAACCCCACTCAAAAGGTACTCCTTTTTGTAATAAATAAAATAATGGTTTGGCCAAATCAGCAAATTTAGGTATAAATTGCTGGTAGTAACCCACCATTCTTAGAAAAACTTGAATATCTCATAAAGACTTTGGAGGAGACATGTTTTTGATGGCCTCAATTTTATCAGGAAGAGGTTGAATCCCTTTTGAGGAAACCTTATGACCTAAAAAATCCATTTGTTCTGGAAAAATGAATATTTGAAGTTTTAAGTTTAGCCATGAGGAATTTTGAATCCATTTAAAACCTCTCGTAAATGATTTAAATGCTCCGAAAAAGTTCTCGAGAACACTGTAATATCATCTAAATATACCAGAACGCAAGTCATTTTTAAATTGCAGCATATAGCCATTGCCCTCTGGAAAGTTGTGGGAGCATTACTTAACCCTTGGGGCATTCGGGTTAGCTCATATAACCCTTTGTTTGAGATCAGCGCACATTTAGCTCGGTCTTCTGGAGCCAATTTGCCAATAACCACTAGCTAAATCCATAGCAGAAAAATATGTGGAACTTGCAAGCAACCAAAGAGAGTCATCAATTCTGGGAAGGGGATAACTGTCGCAATGAGTTACAGCATTTAATCTTCTATAATCCATTACAACTCGATGGGATCCATCTTTCTTTATCACCAGAAGCAGAGGTGAAGCCCAAGGACTATTTGATAGTTTTAAAAGCCCTGCTTCCAACAGTTGATTTAACTCTTTGGTAACTTGGGCCTCTTCGACCTTTGATTTATGATAGGGTTTAGCTCGTATTGGAGGATGATTTCAGTTTTGACGGTATGGATTATTCCACTCATCTTACCAAAATCATATGTATGCTTTGCAAATATACCTGAATACTCTTCTAATAGTCGATGAACCAATTCTTCTTGATCTTTGGTTAAGTGATTTCCAATTTTTGGTTCCAAAGTAAGAACATCGATATTAGGCTCTAAACCGAATTCTTGCAGGTTCCCAAACGTCTTAATATCATATATTTGGGTTAGAGGCAACAGTTTATTATAAGCAATAGGAATTTTTCAATCCACAGTCTTTAGCTTATCAGTAAGATTTGCAAGTAAAACAGGTAAAGCTCCTGAATAAGCATAATCTAATACCCTGGGACTTGGTAAAAATTTCCTTAACCAAAGGGTTCAAAACACCCTTAATCTGCAATAGATGACCTTTTGGAATGGAGAAATGTAGAAAAGTGCCGATAATAATCTGGGATTTTGGAGAGTATGACAACTGAATTTGGAGAAAAATGGACATACCTTCATCAATATCAGCTGTCTTTGGTGGTAAATTAATTCGAGGTCCTTCAACATAGTATTGGATAGTATAAGACCTCTTTTCTCCTTCCAGCAGACAAATGCGACGCTTAGTATTTTGGATCATAGATTTTTCAGATAACAGTAAAGGCACTCTATAGCCTAAAAGAAATAAACTTGATTTGGGAAAATTGACAATCCCATCGAATTCTTTTAAAAACTGGGTTCCCAACAATATATCATAATTTAAATTGTTTAAAACAATGGCAGGTACTGTAAAAGTTAACTTCCCAATTTTCAATGGTAGCGATGAGAAGGCCCCAATAGATCGAGCGCTTTGAGGCCCTGTGGTACCATATTCTTCATGATGTGATAAGTCCGGGAGAGTTTGATTTGTTTTGCAAGTTTAGATGAGACCACATTCACTGGGGATCCAGTGTCGATAATGGCCTTAACTTTGATTTGATTTACTCAAAGCTCAATATGAGTGATTAAACTTCCAAACTGAGAAGGTAATGTCAATAAGGAGGACATAACATAAGAGGATTGTTCATCTTAAATAGATTCTTCAGGCAAAGCAAATTGTTCCATTTGATTTATACCAGAGTCATTACCAAGATGATAAATTTTGGTTTTCTTTTTCTCATCAGCTTTTTCTTTAAACAATAATCCTCAGAGTGAAAGAACTGATGACAATAGTTACATTGCATGGGCTTAGCATTTTCAGAGACTGCGTATACTTTAGGTCGGACTGGCTTTGGGATTTCAGAAATTTGAACCCTTTCAGATAGTTGCGAGGGTAGTTCCAGCAAGGCTTCTTTGATGTCCAAAATGCTTCAAAAATTCTTCTTCACACTAATAAGATATACCTGTATTTGAATTCTTGAAGAGAATGCAGATACAATGGCTATAATCATGTCATCCAAGTTTAACCTACCACAGGCCACTAAAGTTTGCACTTCCCAATAAAATCAATGGGCAAACTCTTTAATGGTCTTATTTCTCAACGGTTGAATTCCCATGAAAGCCCGTTTTGGGTAGACAGAGTTTGTTCACTCCCAAATTCTTTTAGTAAAGGCTTCTTTAACTTGGATCCAAGTAGAACATGTCATCAGATGTGGTACCATTATATCTTGGACCAAGCAATTAAGGCAATTGGGTAAATAATTCATTTTTTGAACATCTGAGGCTTCGCTGAGAGCTTTCTTATATAAATAAAAGGAAGGAAATTATGCTCTCTTCTCCAGGTTTTACTTGTCTTGAATACAGGTTTAAAACTCATCTGAGCATTAGATGATAACACATGTACACCAGGTTGTTCCAGTTGAGTATAAATATAAGAACTTGTCCCTGAACTTTGGGATGATGAAAATTGTCTTTGCATTTTGACAAAGTTAGAGCATACTTCAGTGATCTGATTATTCATTTCAACGCGATCAATTTTAGTTTCCAATTTTTGAGTTAACTCAGTGATTTGTTCTTGTTGGGTTTGATATTGAAGCTCCAAAGACTTGAGTTTAGCCTGAAGGACTGTACCTTGAGATTCAAGCGTCTGTATCAGAGAATCGATATCTTTAGCCCATTTTCCCAAGTTATTCAATTCTTCAGATGAAGAATATAAAGACAAAAGTGGGTTGATAAGACTTCCGTCAGGTAACAAATTACATTCTCTAGCCATATTATAGAACTGAGCCCTTAGATGTTCAATCATTTCAGTAAGCAATTAAAATCTTGAGTTAAAGTTATCTTCAATAGGGAAATTAGATCCCAATGAGTTTAGGGGACCAGGTGGTCTTGGAGGTCCTTGGGGGGCCAATAGGTCCAGGAGGACCCATAATCCCCGGGGTTTGCTCAACTCTACTAATTTGTATTTGGAATTCAGAATGGATTTGTTCTAATTTTGAGAGTCAATTCTTAATTTCATCTTTGATTGACTGGATTTGAGTGGTTACAAGGTTAAATTTATCTTTCCAGTCTGCGTTATTTTCTTGAAATTGTTCCATTAACTGAGTATTAAGAAAGCTGGATATCCCATAATCTAATTGAGCAACCTGCTGTTATACTTCATTAATAAGTTTACAATTACCTATATTAGCTTTACGGTTATCTTGACTAAACGCAAAAGCAGAATTATAAAATTCAGAGACATAATTATGAAGGGATTGTAATCCTTCCAATAAATTAAATACCCCTTGATGATGTACTCCCAATATTTGTAATAGATGGTACATAGCGGGATGCACAAACTGCCTTAAATAACGTTAGTACTGATTCCAACCTCATTAGCAGGCAACTGAGAGGTTTGGTATGAGTCCCTCATAGTAGAGGGTACAGCACTGGCCCAAATTTGACTAGAACGACTTCCAGGGAATTATACTCCATCTAGGAGTTGTTGAATAGTTTCCCATAAGGCATTGGGTTGCATTTGAAAATTTGAATTAGAACTTAAATTAGGGACATTTAATTCCAGATGAGCTCAGAATTCCAACATAGCTGGGGTCACTGGAATTTCAGTCTGGGTAGTACGGACCCATTGAATAATACTGCTCATCTCATTATCTTGAGAATCTTCAGGCATATAGGGAGACTCCATTTTTGTGATAGACGTTTTCACAGTAGCGTAACTCAGAGGGCCCCTGTAGTGAGCACCACTTATTGGTGATCTTTGTTATACACCAGAGACTCAAGCTTTGACTCAAAGTTACTTATTTGGAGTCTTAAAAGGATAAAACAATAATTTGAATATTGGCTTGCAAGAAAAAAGGATTGATTTAATATTAAAAAGTCTTAATGTTTATAGGATTTGTAGCCTTCCTTTTTTGTTTAGATCATTTCATCTGATGGGAGACTGAATCTCTTCTGATATTAGAGTCAAGATAGACTTGATCAGATGGAATAGATTTGATATGATTTTTATCACTTACAGATTCATCGGAGATCATTGCTGATAATTCAGAAGAGGTTTCATTGATGGGAAGACCAGTCAAAATCCTGACACTGGGTGAGCACTATCCTAATTGTGAAGAAGAAGGATGTCTCTAATCAGTTGGTGTTCAATTATTGGAAGCTGAATAGATTACAAAGAAGGATTCATATCCACTACCACAAATTGATGATGTCTTAGATCAATTGGGAGAAGTGAAGTATTTCTCCACAATGGATCTAACATCAAAATATTGGAAAATTGATTTGCTAACGGAAGACCAAAAGAAATGCATGATCATTACTGCGCAAGGGCTTCATCAACCCTTGAGGATGCCTCAAGGTCTATGTAATTTGCCTGCAATGTTCCAGAGGGCCATGGATGCTATCTTAAATGACCTGAATTTGTCATGCGTTCTAGTGTACTTGGATGATATAGATATATTCGTTAGAACACTTACTGACCATTTACACCACTTGGAAGAAGTCTTCAAGAGACTATCCTTGGTGATGTGTGACGGTTTCCCCTTTTGGGTTGGGCACCACTAGTGCTAAAAAAAGAGACTATCTCTGGCTAACCTGAAGATCAAGCGAGGAAGTTCCAATTCTTCAAGAAAGAGCTGGAATATCTGGTATTTATTATAAACTCTAGTGGACTGCAGCCGCAAGCCCAGAAAATTAAAGCTATAGAGCAAATTTTGTACTGAAGAGTGTCCAAGATATCCAAATGTTCCTTGGAATGGTCAGATACTATTGAAGATTCATTCAGGATTTTATGAGAATCTCTGAGCCCCTCTTTCAATTACTGAAGGATCTGAAAAAAGGATTTATTTGAAGTGAAGAGGCCCATTGTTCTTTCAATGAATTATGCTGGTAATTAATACATTCTCTGATAATAAAAATATCCAAATTTTGATTGAGAATTTATAATAAGGACTGATGCTTCATTAACAGCAATTGGCGCCATCCTGAGCCAAGTGGATGAACTTGGGGATGGACATCTGGCAGCATATGTGAGCCAGACACTCTAAGCAGCTGAGAGGAATTACACCGTGACTGACATGAATGCCTTGTAGTAATTTATGCCTTTAAACAGCTTTGGGTGTATATTCATGGAGCGCACTTCAAAGTGGTGATGGACCACTCCTTGTTGCGTTGGCTACACAATTTAAGAGAACTGGAAGGATTGGCATGATGGGCATCAAAGCTACAGGCTTATGATCATGAGATAGTCCACCAAGCTGTAACTTCTCATCAGAATGCAGTTTGCTTATTGAGGTTACAAATGGTCAAAGTGGTATACCAGCAAGCGGCTGAGCTATTCCAGAGAATGGTTGAAAGAGAAATCAGGAACAATCCCTGATAAATCCAAGGTGCACCTAGTAAAGTGATGAAAAACATAAAGACCATGGATGGACAAGTTTTCAAGACAATTGACAGAAAACGATTATTATTCTCAAAACCATCATAACAATCAGCTATCATTTAAGCTGCTCATAAGGTTTTCAGGCATGGAGGCTGTAAGTCTTGAGACCCAACCTCTTGGGTTAGATCGGGAAAAGTTCTCTTTTGGGAAGAAGAAGGGGTCTAATGGCCCTGTGGAGCCCTTGGCTCAATTGAGGGACTTGGGCCATGTAGTGGATGAACGTTGGGTCACTACATTGGCACCAAAAGACCCCACCACAGTACCCCATTTGGCTGCTTCTGAGTTAATTGGGAAGATAACAGAGGTCTGCAATGAGGTAATGCAGGCCAGAGGCCTTCCACAGAAGCTTTCCCTCCCTCTGAGCCCCACTCCACCATTCTTTATGTCTTTAGGTTATAAAAAAAAGAGCCCCAAAAAATCAAAAAAGGGCTCCCAAGTCAGGAAACTGGGTTTGGGACACAGAATCCAAAATTCTGGGTCTGGGAAAGACAATCTGAGTCAGAAATCCACTTCCAGGAAAATTAAAAAAAATCTTTTACATTTATTGAAATCAACTCTGGTGGGACCCAATTTGGCCACAACTTCCATCTGGGTTAATCTGCTTATGTTTGGATTGGTGAGGGTCCCTCCCTGGCAGATCCAACGCTTATGTTACCAAAGCTTTGGTGACCTGTGCATAAGCGGATGATGAGGCCCTGAACCCCAACAGAGTACCCTCAAGTACGTCAGCCATTGTTGCCAAAGAAAACATATTCCAAGGCCCCTTTTCCCCTCTTTCAATATATAGGACAACTCTCTCTGTAAAAAGTAGTTGTTGTTCCATTCTTTACCCTACGTTTAGTAAATCTTTTTTACCCAAAACCCACTAAATGAGCTCTGCCGTTTATTCACAATACTTTTGATTAACCCAGCAAAGTACGCAGCTTTCTGCGTCCTAGGGCTGATGTTCATAGAATGGGCTCTCCAAATCATCAATCCAGCAGCCCACCAAGAAGGGATTTTGATCCAAGAACTCACCACCAGCCTTCTACGCCTATCCACCACTTCAGGAGAGTCATTGGATCCCCTAAACTCTTCTCAACAACCTGTTTTCCATTTGGCACTTGTTGGACCCACTTTGGGATTGCCTCATACTCCGCGGACTAGTTGGAGAAATCAGCCCAATTTGCATCACTGATTCTATAGTAATTTGGTGCAATTTGTCCAGATTGAGGTCATATCTGCTAATCACAATTCTCTGCGTGGAGGTAGGGATTTGCTGTTCACAAAATTGCGAGGCAGAAACCAGGCTCTAAATAATCTGTTCCATTTTGCTGAGGGTCAATCTGACCCAAATTTAATATCAAAATCAATCTGCTGCACTGGCGATGCACCTGATCTTTCTACCCAATTCAAGGACTCCCAAGGGTGCAAGGTGAGGCCCAAGGCCTCCCAGGAGTCAGAGCAATTCAATAAAATTCAATTCAATTCACAAACCAGATTATCATTTTGAAAATCTTGAAGATTTATATGATTTTCAAAAAATTTTAAGTGACTAAACAGTCCAAAATGGGTGGAATGCTAAACCAAAGGTTAACAACTGCCAACCCAAGAGGATTGGTCATCTCTTTGCCTCCTCCACCCTTTGGGGATGCCCCCAGCAAGACCCACAGTTTCCCCCATTGCAGCCATTTGGTTTGTTATGGAGGCCTTTAGTATGTTTATTAACATTTATTTCCCTCACCAGAACAATAGGGGATCCATACTGCATTTACTCAGAGATGCTATGCCCTTGGCATTATGGGCTTTCCACTGGGTTGTTACACACCCAGGTTGAAAGCCCAGTCTTACTTTAATCAGCGGATTCCATGACAGAGGCCTAAGGAAGATGACTGATCACATTTGCCAGTACTATTACTGGGAGCCCATCAACTATGATGTAGCAGATTACCTTGCTTGTTGTGTGGAGTGCCAGCTGCACAAGCCGCAAAAGAAAATGACTGGATATCAACTGGTCCGCCCTGGATTTGCCTGGCATAAGGTCTTCATTGACATGATGGGACCATTAATCATAAGTACCAGGGGAGTCAAATACATTATAGTTGCAATTGACCATCTAACAAGATGGGTCAAAACAAAGGCCCTGGCGGAAGTAGACGCTACAAGCACTGCAAGGTTTATACTGGATCAAGTAGTTTATTGCCATGGATGCCTGCAGTCTTGTTGAGCAATAATGGAATGAATTTCACATCTCATGTGATTCCAAGATTGAATGAAATAATGTAGATCCAAGTAGTCATGTCAGTACCTTAATGGCTGGAGACGATTGTACTGGTAGAGCAGGTCAATGGAACGCTGTCTGTGACACTGAAGAAGCTGGTTGCATGAAGAACTTCCATATGGGGGATGTACCTCAGTTTGGTGACGTTTAATATAATATAAGTCATCATATGGCGACGGGAAAACGCTGTTCAAGTTACTATATGGAAGGAAGGCACGTTGCTGCCGATTCTATATTTGGTGGTTGAACCATCATTAGGGATTAGTGCTGAGCAGTACCTTATCAGATTGTTGAATATCCTGATTGAGATGCAATTGTAAACATTTTATACAACCTTAAAGAAAAGGATCAAGGCAAAAACAATGGGTGATAAAAACTGACTGGCCTTGCCAGAATACCAAATAGGCGAAAAAGTTGCCTATTGCAATATGCATAGTTTCTGGAAGAAGAAACAAACTAGATGCATTGTGGTTGGGTCTGTTCAAGATGATTGCCAAAACGGTGACAGATGCCTATTCCATCAAGAACCTCTTGGATGAAAGAATTGTGAATCAAGTCTATGATAAATATTTGAAGCAGTGGATTGAAGAAAAAAACAAAAGAGTGTTCACAAAGGACCGCTGAACCATTAAGATGGTTATGTCCCAATAGTTTGGTTAAGTCCAAAAAAGACCGCTAGACCAAAATAGATGGTTAAGTCTTAAAAAATAAGACCTCTGAACCATAAAAAACTGGTATATCAAAGTATACCTTGGAACCAGTTTGGGGGATAAATAAAAAAGATGGACCACTGAACTGAGTGAAGGCCTTATTCCATATGAAAAAAGAAAAATATATAAAAGATTGATGAAAATATAAAAAGACAGAAAAAAAGATATATTTTTATAATTTTTTATTGTTTATCCTCAACATGGTGATGATTCCGCCTATGTCGCCTCTTGGGGGAGGGAGGATGTATTGCAGTAGGAATAAAAAAACTATCAAAATCTATGTGAGATCGGACATTAGCAAGGGCTAGACCTACTTGAAGCCAAGTTTGTTGAGCAGAGGCTGATCCCTGTGAGAACATGACTAGGGGAAGAGAGATGGAAATATCAGTACTTGCCAAACAATTTCCTGGATTGGGGAGGGAAACAACAGAACAAGAAGAGGCAGTCAGCAAACATCCCTGAGAAATGCCAATATGGCACTGGAACTAGAAGATTGGTATTGAGAACTTGCTGACAGGCTTCATCAAGAAAATTGGACATATGAGCTGGCATTGAGCAAGGGATACTAGGCGTGGGTTGCTAAATCATGCCCCCTATTAAAGCCATCCTGGGAAAGTTAACAATGGTATGTTTCAGAAATGAGATAGTCATGCAGGAAGCAAATGGTATCCTGCAGATGAAAACTACAAGCTTCTTGGAAGCAAAAGCAGAATGAGTGGTGGAAGCTGGGAGAGGCTGTAAGCTTTGTGGCCCAACTTTAAATAACTTTGCTGGCAAATCAAAGAGCATAGGCTGCAACGTCTTAATCTAGAATGTTTTCAAGATTAGAGGGGTTCAGAGCTATGGATAGAGCCTCAGTTACTAGGACCTCAATTCTGCATAGGGGGGCTAAAAATGTTCGCAGTTTCCAATGGCTAGTTCAGTTGGCAGAACAGCTGATTTGTAAAACTGACTGTGTCAGAAAAGGAACTCCAGGAGCAAGTTAGATCTGGTGAGGAATGATTGATCAAGTGCAGAGGGCATTGCAACAGGAGTTTTGAAAATGATTGTAGAAGTATCTATGAAAGGAGCCAAATCCAGGAGAGTTTCAAAATCTAGTTTAGGAATCAACGATATAGTGAGGATTGGTCGTGAGTCATTCAAGATGATTGCTAACCTGGTTTTGTCAGGGTTGGATACCGTTTCTGGTAATTCTATGGAAGGACTGGCTATAGGAACTTGACTAGGAGTATGAGTCCTATGGTGACCATAAAAGAGGTTACATCATGCAGATTAACTCATCAGTTAGAAGAGCTGAGCATCTTTATCAGACATGCTGTCCAGCAGTTGCTGGTACTGAGATTTCAAATTTGACATATGAGATGAATGAGAGGGGGGATGTTGGACTTTTATAATAGTCAACATTATTCACTTCAGAACCAATTAAGCTCTAATTTCAGAAAAATTAATATTAAAATTAATGAGATAAGCTATTCAGAGAAGAAATAAGAATGATATGATTTAAGAAGATATTATGAGAAAATAACAAGAGAAAATATAAATAAGTATTCTTAATTATGCTGCAAAATGAATATTGACAACAAGAACCTCCTGTTGAGGATGAGGAGGAAGATCAGGAAATCAAGGACGCTGGACCAAGAATCCTGAATATGACAGTGGGTCATATGCCCTGATGGGGGAAAACGGGATCCTGGGATTAGTATTGTCATGAGTAAAACAATCAGCCCAGCATGACACAGGGTCATGGGGACCACGCTCTGAGAAGGCAGTAGCGAGGAGGAAGAGGAATAGAACCGCATGCCAAAGGTTGTCCTGAGTAAGATTGAGTGCAGAATGACTGTGCTCTTCTAGAACCCAAGAGGTATTCAACCTGGTGTCCAAGGCAGTATTCTCCTGTCCAAATCCTATCATTGCTGGAAATCTAGGCAAGAGGGGGGCTGTGTTGGGATTTTTACTCATCTTTCCAGCTGTTATGAGGTTACCATGGATTGCTAGGGGATAATTTCCTAAGGCGAGTGAATTGGTTACTGGTTGACCCTGATTTTGTGTTAATTATGTTTGGGGGATTTTAGGTAATTCATCTGGTTCAGATAAATTGAAAATCAATCTGGGTGAATGCTTAAGATCTAGTTGGACAGAGTTGTTGATAAAATAGGGGCATCTGATAGTTTATTAATGATTAACTATTAAGTGTACTGAATGGTATTGTTCAAGTTTTATCACCAACTGATTGGGAATTTAAATAGTAAGTTGCAAGGCTAGTGATGCCACCTGCAACTAGTGAATTGATCAGTTGGTTCATGACCTGCCATAATGGGTAACAAGTCCCATTACATAAGCAGGTTTCTCACCAGAATATGGTTGGTTCACTGGGATCAAGTGGAGAACGTTAGGGACAAGTTTTCTGACTCTTTCCATTTTAGTTTTCAAGGATGTCTGATGAAGGAATTTTAACCAGGATGGGAAAGACCATTGCTGGTAAGATGATGAAGGGAAATTCAATGGCAATGGCTGCCGTCTAATGGCTAAGGCCCCAACCAAGGGTTGGGTGCCAAATTCCCTCTAAAAATCCCCTGATATATCACTTATTTAAAAAAAGAAAGTTTTAATTGGAGTAATTAGCAAAATTTATTATTGGTTTTAGCTCATTAATCTTCAGAAAATTATTGTTATGTGCTTTAATTGAGGATTTTTTTAGTAGGATAAAGGTAAAGATCAAGGATCCTTAAGAAGAGAAGCTGAGCTTATATGGGAATTGCTAAAGACTCTGCAAGACTCTGCAAGATAAGAGTAAAGGCTGTAAACTATGGATCTGAGTGTAAAAAAAGTTGGGCGGATAAGATTATAAATCTCTACTGAAGACATCAAGAGTATTTCAAGGAAAATCAGGTTGAGCATTGGACCAAAACTGGTTATATATTCAACTATGGATAATAGTCTTTATACTATTATCATTTAAATATTATATACTATCAGACAACGCAAAGCATGCACAAACCAAACCTGTAAAGTTATCAATTAGGGGTTATTATTTATGAACAAGCAGCAAAGCTCCTAAATTTTAACAATATGTATCCAATAATGAAATTTAAGCTCATCTGGGGTTTGTCACATTCAGAAAAACCCCAGTTTCTGACTGCCATAAAATAAATAATTCTTTTGGTGCCACTGGCAAGCAACCAAAGCAGCCTAACTGATTAGGGAGAGGTTTGGGGCACAGAAAGCGCCAAACATTGTCTATTACTGGTTAATTATGTAAAGTCGACTGGGTTGGTCTGACCTGACCATGCAAAAGCTCAAAAAAACCAAACACCCAAAAAGACAACAGGTATGTGAGGTATGCTAACCCCAAAACAGCCTTTTTTCTTCAGGATAATAAAAAACAAAGGTGCTTGCCAACCAGAGCTTGTCTGGGAGCCACCGCCAATGCTCCCAGGTAGGGAATGCTAGGGTGAAATAGAATTCCAAAGTTCACTTTGGAATGGGCAGGTGCACCTTATAAAGGCAGCCCTTTGGGGGTCTCACCCAAGTCATTGATTAAACTCACATTAGCCTAATCTACAACTCAGGTGAGGCACAACCTGACGCCTGAAACGACTGAAACAAAAGCACTTAAAAGCGATCTGACTCAGATTTGGAAAATCTGAATCTGAGTTGGAATTTAATGATTGAGATAGACTCAATTGCTACATTACCCTCCGCTAGAGGAGGGCCCCTCCCAAAGAGGGGCCACTCAGCGGAAGGCCACCACAACAAGGGCTTCCTGGGGAGAGTTACCTTAAGACCCAGGAAAATTAGCATGGATGCACTCTAGGACCTCAAGGAAACACAGATGGTGAGAACAAATTGGGACTGGGATGCTGGAATCAGCCCACTTGACCCAAGAACACATGCCCAGCAGTTGGCTGCATTGCGCCCCTCCTCCCATGCCCCTGATGGTGATGGTCTTCCCATGCCGACCAAGAATGCGCTTTTCCTAACAGAAGTGCAAGAGGGGTGCACAGTGCAGCATGGCTGGACGTCCAACCTCTTTCTGGGTGGACTATCCGCAGGTGAGGGAGCCCTACTGGGACAGGTCCCCTTGGTGCCACAAAATCCCTGGTGATTGGGAGGCCCCATTGATGAAATTAACTGACGGTCACTTCAAGTCCAAGGTTGGCCATCAGTCACCAGCTCCCACTAGTGCTGTTTCCTTGACAACTGGGACCAAGTGACCACTGAGGTCAGCCAAACTGTGGATTAGCAGTGTGCAGCACACATTGACTTTGGAATAATGTCACATTTGGAATAACCCTAGTTTCCAACCGCCATAAAATAAATAATTTTTTGTGCCACCAGCAAGCAACCAAAGCAGCTTAACTGAGTAGGGAGATGTTTGGGGCATCAACGGTGCCAAACATTGCCTACTACTTGTTGGTTATGCAAAGTTCTCTGGGTTGGTCTGACCCAACCACACGAAGGCTCCTTGAAACCAAACACCCAAAAAATACCACAGGTATGTGAGGTATGCTAACCCCAAAACAACCCTCTATTTTTATCAAGGATCATAAAAAACAAAAGTGCCCACCAACCAGAGCTTGTCTAGGGAGCCACCGCCAATGCTCCCCAGGTAGGGAATGCTAGGGTGAAATAGAATTCTGAAGTGAACTTCAGAATGGGCAGGCGCGCCTTATAAAGGCAGCCCTTTGGGACCTCACCTAAGTCATTGATTAGGCTCACACAAGCCTAATCTACAACTTGGGTGAGGCACAACCCAGCGCCTGAAACTGATCAAACCAAAAGCACTTAAGCGATCTGACTCAGATTTGGAAAATCTGAATCTGAGTCAGAATGTAATGATTTAAATGAACTCAATCATTACAGTATTAGGTCATCTAAATTTGGATGTTAGGCAGAGCACACTAACTGGTCAGTGGGTAAACCCATATCCAACATCAACACAATAAAGTGGGCTCTGTCAATTGCTTTGAGGTAGAAGCAGACCTTTTCATATCTCTTGATGTTTTTTGACAATGATGATTTATTGGTATATTTCCCAAAAGATATTCATGGGTCGTTGATAAGCATGGCCTAGTATAACTGGCAACATCTAGGGTTCTAAAGAGCTTACTCCATCAATGCTAGTCATATTCAGCAGACAGGCTTGCGAGATCTGTAGTGTAATGTTGATAGCAAGCACCCGTTGTTCACCAGCCTTGATTACTGTTTCCTCTGAAGCAAAAAGGGAATCTCTCTGAAGCGCCCACCAAATCAGGCAACTTTTATATGTTGCGTCCAGAGGCTGTGTAGAATAAAGATAAGGCAGAGTAAGGGTACTCAACTAAGCAGGAGTATTTTTATTGGGTTCTTCATTGTTAAAGATTAGAGGAACTTCATAACTGAGTAGGGAGAGTTAACCCTGTTTCACTTTGATTATATTGTCATACTCAATCATAAAATGCATGCTGATAAGCATGTCGTAAGCGTTATTTTTAAAAAGGCCATGGAAGGAGCTGACAAGACGAGATTTTAAGCCTAGTAGTCAATTAGGAGTAGGCTCCATTAGCATGGGTGATGTTGGGACCCACTGTTCCAAACTCCTGTATGTACTTGAGATCAGGAGCCAAGTTAATCTTCTTGATCAGCTTGTAAGAGAGAACGTTCATGGTAGATCCAGTGTCCAAGATAGCCCTAACCTGGAATTTTTTGAATAACAACCTCTACCTTAGTTATGGTCCCACTAAAGTTAACTGGGAGATCTAATACTTCCTTAAAACTGAGAGTAGAGGCAAGATTTTAGTTGTCTTGGGATAGGTACTTAAAATGGAATATAGGGTGTGAACATGATGAACTGGTTGTATCAGCAAAGCAATACCTGATCAGCATTGCTAGCGGTATCAATAACCTCAGGGAACCTCAGCACTTGATTAAGGTAAGTTTCTTGAGGGACCAGGGCTCTATCTACTCCTTCAGGGTTCAGTTAATCTGGTATATCTACTTCAGCAGGGGCTCCTAGGACATAATAACCAACTTCCTCATAACCCCCTTCAGACTCATCATTAGAAGGGTTGTCCACACACATTGGGTGGATGCTAGAAGGGTGGTTGGAGAAGGATGCTATAACTTTGCTAGCTTTGGGTCCATCTGCAGCTATGATCATCAGGGGAGCAGTCAGATTAGCTTGAGCTGCCTTATCCTTAAGCTCATGGTTGATGGGAGCAACAGTCACTAGAGGGAGAGGTTTGGGCTTAAAAGCAACCTTTTGGCCACTGGGATAAATCTTTATGCAGAGGGTTTGGGAAGAGCAGAGGCTCAATAGATAGCAAACAATGAACTTTGCCAGCAGATAGTGGCAGGGAGCGTGTCAGGTGAACAGCAAGTAAGCATTAGACTGGCCTGCTAGCCAGAGTGCCAGAGCACCCAAATGGCAAACCAGAATGCCTGAGGCACTGCTGTTGATATGATGAATATGGAACTAGAAAGGAGTTCCACCAATATCTGCCAGTGAGCCAGTATTTCATATAGACACAAGATAGAGTACCAGATGCTCACAACCATTAACCCCAAGGGGTGCAAGAATGTTGGTGGATAAGGCGGCTCAATTTTCAACATATATAAAAAAACTAAATTTTTGGGGAAGGTTTTTTTAATGGAAAATTTAAGAAAGAAAAATTGACCAACAATTTTCTCAGTGCAATGTGACTGATTAAATTTTAGTCAATTTGGGGGAAAACAAGCCAGGATTGGGTCCCACAAATTCAACCTAACTAAAGAATTATTTGGGAATGGGCAGGTTAGTTCCCTGAGAACCAACATCAAAAAATTTGGCAGTGGGCCGAGTCACTGTCAGTTTGACCTCAAATGTCTGAACCAAGGCTCAGCTACGTTTCCAATGGTTGGCATGACAGCATTTAGCCCGATGAGCGGTGAGAATCCCTCAAGGCTACCCCACATAGGGGTGAGCTCATTTGGTTGGGAACAGGTTTGGGATGCCCAACCCACCTGTGCTTGTTTGCTGGACCATTCATTTGGTCCATGGCATGGCGTCAGGTGCAATACCCATTTATCAGTAGGAAGCTTTGGAACCTTGTCAATGGTGTCCAGTGCTATTACCTGCCCATTGGGGGTGATGCCTGATTAATTTGGGAGGGGGGAGATTTTTCTGATCAGCATGTTAACCAAATCATAACCGTCAGGCATTCTGGCCAATAAATCAGTCTTCATACCTTTTTGACCATTTAAAATCTGAGCATTGGGCTGATTGCCTCTAGAGTTAGTTACAATCAATTTCATTTCAGCGCAATCTCAGTGCAGATTTCTCTAATTTCCCATAACAGTTCTACTGAGGAGAGTGTGGGTACTGAGAGCAGTATCTGAAGTAGGAGAGCTGTTGCTCAGCACTCATCTACCATGTGAGCAAGATCGCCTTGAGTAATGAGGGGTACAGCCATCCTCTTTGGTGCCTTCTTGCTTGGAAATGGGAAAATGGCCCAATTGACACCCAGAGGACGTTCCCTGGGACTTACATTACCCTTTCCTTTTCAAGGGAAGAGTCCCACCACTGGGGAACTGCATGAGAGCCACATTCTTGTGCACCTTGAGCAACTTGATTGCCATAATAGTTGCAACTTTTTTGGGGGGCGGGGAGCTTTGGGGTGGGATATGTGAAATGCCTCAACCAGGTCCATGTTTTTCATGCAATTGTGTGCCTTGACCCAACTGTTTTCATAGGCTGGATACCCTTTCCAGGCCATGAGGTATTGTACAGAACGTTGGGATTTCTGGGATGCCAGGATAGCATCTACCTCAGCCTCCTCCTCATTTTCAACAATGATTGGTTCAAGTTCCGTGGGAATTACACCTTTGAATGGTGACAGCTGGAAGATATGGAAAATGGGATGCTGCTTCCAATGTGTGGGGAGCTTCATTTGATATGCCCCAATGCCCAAATCCTCCTCCACTAAATGAGGACCTGAGCATTTATTTGCAAAATTTGTGGGAAGGGGCCTGGATTTTTAAGTGATGGGTTTTGATCATAACGTAAGAGCCCTTCATAAACTCATGACCTGGAAGATGCTTCCAATCTGCAAACTGCTTGTATTCATATATAGCTTTAGTGAGGTGTTCCCGCACTAAGGCTTGAGTCAATCTAATATGAGCAGTGTCCGCAGCAGCTTGAACCTCTGGCCACAAGCGCGGTCTGACTGAGAATAAAGGATTGTAACCCAACGTTGCTTTATAGGGGGAAACCCCATAAACACATGGGTCCCATTATTGTACATGAATTGGGTGAGAGGGAGGTCATTGGCCCAAGTATCCTGCGCAGCTGCAGCATAGCAACGCAGGTACTGTTCAAGAACTTGATTGACCCTCTCAGTCTGGCCATCAGACTGAGGATGATATGCAGCGGAGTGACAGGGGGATATTTTCAGGATTGATAGGAGTTCACTCCAAAACTGCGCGGTGAACTGGGAACCATGGTCACTTATGATCTCCTGGGGGAGACCAAACATCAAAAACACATGGCGTATGAAAAGGCTGGCAGTTTTTTTGGATGTGATTGCATAAGTTCAAGGTATAAAAAGGGAAAATTTTGTGAAGCAATCCATCACTACCATCACCGCTGTGAACCCGTTAGAACTGGGGAGCTCAATGATAAAGTCCATAGACACCAATGTCCATGGGCCCTCCACCTGTTGTAAGGGGTGCAGGAGGCCATTTTTGCTGGAATGATCTGACTTGGCCCTGGTGCAAGTAACACAATTGGCAATCCAAGCTGGAACTTCTTTTGTCAAACCTGCCCAATTGTAGGTCCATCTGATCAAATTGATGCATTTCTTAGAACCAGGGTGACCAACTGTGGGGGGATCATGATGTGCGCGAAATACCTCAGTTCAGAAGGAGGGAGGAGCCCAAACGCAAGATCAAAAATATATAAGACCCTCCTTCAGTGAGTATAGGGAATGTTTATGCTTCTGGTAAGATAACTGCTCGATTAACTCCATGCCCTCAGGGCAGGCCATTTGACTGGCCAAGACCTGAGCAACTAATGGAGTGTCAGAGGCCAGAGCGATGGAAGAAATGACAGGGGGAACAATTGATAAGATTTGGGTGGTAGCAATCACAGTAACAAGATCCACTTCCTCTGGATCCGTGGAAGTGTGTGCAGGGCTGCAGCTGAGAAAATCAGGAAGTACATTTAGTGCACCTTTTACAAATTCATATTTGAAGTTGAAACTGCACAGGTCCCAATAGGTTCAGGCTTGCCGGTGTGCCAATTTTTGGGGTTTACAAAAGTACATCAGGGCCTGGTGATCCATATGAACCATTACTTCATGTCAAGCACCTTATAACAGGTACCTCCAATGAGTTAGGGCCCATGCAATGGCTGCCAACTCCTTGTCATAAATAGCCTAAGACTGCTCCATAGAGGTAAACTTTTGGGAAAAGTAGGCGACCAGGTGTTCCAAACCATTGTGCTCCTGGAGCAACACTGCTCCAACAGCTACTTATGATGCATCACATGCAATAATATATGGCTTGATAGGATTGGCATGTTTTAAAATGGTAAGGGATACAAACACCTCTTTTAATCAATTCAAACGCCTGTTGGCATTTGTCCGTCCAGTGAAATGGTACATTTTTCCCAGTAAGGGGGTGGAGCAGTGCAGCCAGCTGGGAAAAAGTGCTGGTGAAAACTTTTTTAGGAAAATGATAGTTCTCAAGAAACTCCAAAGTTGTTTCTGCATAGTCAGGGTTGGCCATTCTTGGATTGCATCTAACTTGTTGGAAGGGATTGCATAGCCATCTTTAGGAACCAGGTTACCAAGGAAAGTAACCTCCTCCTTATAAAACTCACACTTGGAAGGTTTGAGGAACAAACCTGCCTTATTCAAGGTGACCACCACCGCTTTCAAGTCAGTAGCATGTTGTTTGGGAGTTGGGGGAGTGAACCAGGATATCATCAATGTATGCAACTGCACAGGTAAACCGGAGGTCACCCAGTACATTGTCAATCATATGTTGGAATGTAGTGGGAGCATTTTTCAGCCCAAAAGGCATTACACAAAATTTGAAAATGCCACGCTTCATCCAGATCGCTGTTAACCATTACTGCTCTTCCATTACCCAAATTTGGTTGAAAGCGTTCACCAGATCCAGCTTAGAGAACACATGAGATTTGGCAATTGCCTGACTGATTGTCTGCTCCAGAGGCAATGGGTAGGGATCAGTAACTGTTATTTTATTCAAATGACTGTAATCCATGCAGGGATGGAGAGAACCATCTGCTTTTTTGGCAAAGATGATGGGGGAGGCAACAGGTGAGGTCTTCTTAAACAACCAACCTTTTTTCAACATATTATCCAACCAGGTATTGAGTGCAACTTCTTCCTCCTCTGTATGGGGATACAGCAGACAGTTGATATTCACCAACTCCACAGTCGTTCAAAACCCACAATCAAACCTGTTGTGTTTAGGCAAGCAATCCACCTTTTCCATATTGAAGATTATCCAATAGCGCATTAAGTTTTTAGGAAAATTGGCCAGGATGCCCGCAGAGGTGACCAGGTTAGTGATAGAGATAGTTTCTTGTATCTTCTTGAGGGTGTTAATCAAATGGAATTCTCCTCTGAATAATCATTATAAATGACAACATATTAGACTTTAAATGAATCTTCATGCGTTTTTGACACCACCACCCCACACCTAAGATCACCAAAAACACCAAGTTTGGCATAGCTGAAAAGCGATTGCAGAAGCTGAACTGGTGGATTGAAAAAGGTACCGGTCAGCAAATGACATATGAGGGCTGGTAAGCAGATGAGGCCACCATCACTGAGGAGCCTTCATCCATTTCCAGTATTAATTGTTGCACCAATTTAACACTCATAAAATTTCCCATAGCTCCAGTGTCCACCAGGGCCTCAAAGGAGACGTGATGGGAACCAACACTAATCTTTATAGATACTAAAAAGTAAGCGTAGTTCTCCTTATTGGTAGTTGTGGATGAATCCAGCAATACTGAAGAGATGGTGGTGGGGTCCAAGGAAACCAATGGGCAAATAGCTGTGGCAACTATGGGGTATGGTTTTGAAGATTTGAGTGTGGCTGGACTAATGTGGTCAGAGATAATCTTCTTTACAACCTGGCTCAGTTGGAAAGAAGGAACCATTGCTGCGCCTATACTTGTGAGAAAGGCGGAAATGGCTAAGAATAATGGTTGATCAATTATGTCAGGTGAACAGCAAGTAAGAATTAGACTGGCCTGCTAGCCAGAGTGCCAGAGCACCTGAACAGCAAACCAGAATGCCTGAGGCACTGCTGTTGATACAATAAATATGGAACCAGAAAGAAGTTCCACTAATATCTGCTGATGAGCAGTATTTCATATAGGCACAAGATAGAGTACCAGATGCTCACGACCATTAACCCCAAGGGGTGCAAGAATGTTGGTGGATAAGGTGGCTCAATTTTCAACATATATAAAAAAACTAAATTTTTGGGGAAGGTTTTTTTAATGGAAAATTTAAGAAAGAAAAATTGACCAACAATTTTCTTAGTGCAATGTGACTGATTAAATTTTAGTCAATTTGGGGGAAAACAAGCCAGGATTGGGTCCCACAAATTCAACCTAACTGAAGAATTATTTGGGAATGGGCAGGTTAGTTCCCTGAGAACCAACATCAAAAAATTTGGCAGTGGGCCGAGTCACTGTCAGTTTGACCTCAAATGTCTGAACCAAGGCTCAGCTACGTTTCCAATGGTTGGCATGACAGCATTTAGCCCGATGAGCGGTGAGAATCCCTCAAGGCCACCCCACATAGGGGTGAGCTCATTTGGTTGGGAACAGGTTTGGGATGCCCAACCCACCTGTGCTTGGTTGCTGGACCATTCATTTGGTCCATGGCATGGCGTCAGGTGCAACACCCATTTATCAGTAGGAAGCTTTGGAACCTTGTCAATGGTGTCCAGTGCTATTACCTGCCCATCAGGGGTGATGCCTGATGGATTTTGGAGGGGGGAGATTTTTCTGATCATCATGTTAACCAAATCACAACTGTTAGGCATTCTGGCTGATAAATCAGTCTTCAAACCTTTTTGACCATTTAAAATTTAAGCATCAGGCTGATTGCCTCTAGAGTTAGTTACAATCAATTTCATTTTGGCAATCTCAGTGCAGCTTTCTCTGATTCCCTATAACAGTTATACCAAGGAGAGTGTGGGTACCAGGAGCGGTATCCAAAGTGGGAGAGCTGTTACCCAGCACTCGTCTACCACATGAGCGAGATCACCTTGAGTAATGAGGGGTACAGCCATCCTCTTTGGTGCCTTCTTGCTTGAAAATGGAAAAATGGCCTGATTGACACCTAGAGGACATCCCCCAGGACTTACATAGTGCAGCCCCACTGATGATGGAGCACTCTGACTCACTAGCTTAGTAACCTCAGGCTTGCAGGGCAAAGGGAAATCAGGTTTGAGCTGCACCACAGGTGCTGGTCTTAGGGTATTAACCAACACAGGTGGGGCTATAGGGATCTTCCTGGACTTCTTTTGTGGGGCTATGGTCAAGAAGCCCTCAATGGTGAAGATTTGTGGATTTGACACAACTCCTAATGTAACCTCATCATTATAGATATCAGCAACTTCTAGCAGCGCCTCCTTGATATCACAGATGGTATAGATGTGGCGTTTAACATAATTAAGATTCCATGTTATGGAAGGGTGAGAAACTAAGCCAGTTACAATAGCAGTGAGGGCATCATCAAGAGATAACATTTTAGCAAGTACCAGGGGCTAAGGTTCACAATAAAATCAACAAAGGTGGTGAACAATTATCCCCTTTTCATGATGAGACATATAAAGGCCTTCTTCTTCTTTTTCAAACTTTGTGTTGAGCCAAATTCAGCAGTCAACACGTCCTTAACCTCTGCCCATGTACTAAGAGTGTCCATATGAGGAACTACACCTCTTGGTCCATTTAAATCAGGTGAGGAAGGATGTGCTTGGATTTTTGTTGGTCAGTTGTGCCTTCCATGGCAGATTCATAGACATATATAAGTAAAGCAATGCTACCCTCCTCAGTGGTGAATTTATCTTTAAAGGGGGGTTTAAAAGAGATAGCCTCATGTAAAGTAGAAGGGGGCACAGTTCAGGGTTTTTAAGACAGGATAGTGAGCTGGCTAGTTGCAGTTCAAGGGCAAATATCCTTGTTTTATTTTCAGTATAAGGGTTAAGATGGGTACTCACTTAAATACTCTCCATTTTTATAGTATTGTGGTGTACAGGTACCCCTTTAATGAGAACTACTTGTTGGAATTGGGGCAGGTGATATGCTCACAGGTGCTTTTGAGCCCTGGATTTCAACAATTATAAAAAGTAATTGAGGTATGTTGACCTTAGGACAAATATACCACACCAAGATTTTTTTTATATTCAATATTTTATTTGAGGTGAGCTGACCTGAGGATGATGCTGCACCAATGAAGGGGATTTGAATTTTTGGTAAAGAAGGATAAGACCAGGAAAACCTCCATGCATGGCATATGATAGGCCAGAAACTTCATGGACTGCCTTGGTATTTGCTATCTCAGTTTGGGGCATTGGTGTGCAACGCCAACACAGTCATAATCATCCTCTACCCAAAGTTCATCTATTGGGAATAAACTTGGGGAGGCAGTGGTAGAGGGTCCATATTCTACCACTGGGGTATCCTCCCCATACAAAGATTGTTTTAGCCTGCACAGGTTTTGAACTTGTGTTGAACAAAACCTGCACTAGAGTGGAAGCAGGAATTACCCTGCCAGGCTAACCACACCTTGGATTTCAACAATTATATTTACAGGAGAGGTATTACTCTTTAACTGCAGAAATATAATTATCAGGGGACCTAAATATAAAAATATAATAAATACTAAGAAGGCAGGTTTTTTATAATAATTTTATTATGGGCAGCGCTGGGGGTAAAAAGCAAACTCTCTCAATATTGGGTTGCTTAGTATTTATTTTGTATTGAGGCCCAAAGTAAGTAGAACAAGAAATTTATCATAAGCTGGGCACATCCAAATTAGGTGATATGGGCTTTTGACCTATCAGATCTCTTGAGACTCACCTCACTTCAATATGAGAGCAGATGTTGGGTTGATAGCTAGAAAGATGAACTCATGGGGCAGAGATTTAATATATTTAGATCAATCAAAAAGTGGGAGAATGTTTTGACCTGGTGGAACCTCAGAATGGCTCCCCTGATTCTACCACCAATTTGCCATAACCCTACTACCAACCATAGGCCTATCTGTCTGAGGAGTGAGAGAAATTGTATTACCCTAATTTGAGGGGTTCCATCAAGAATCAACCAGGGTTTTTTGGCTGTTATTATCCATATTGAAACCTGAAACACTATTATTACAGTATTGTAATTGTAATTGTCCAACAAGGTTTTCACTATATATTTATTCAGGGGTTGCCTTATTTTTAATACTATTTAGGTAAATTTTTTGATGACTACTTATTTCATGTGTTCAGGTATACAAATGCTATAATTTAAATAAAAAAGGTCACTTTATTTTTTTGATAATTTTCATTTTGTACATTTCATAATGTACTTATATTTATAAAATAAAGGCTGTAGTTTTTAGTCTTTGTGTATATGTAAGGCAAGAGTATATTATCAGAATCTAATCTAATATCATTTTTGACCTATAGTTTTAAAGATCATATAAAATTAATGTACTTTACATCATTGCTTAGAAATGGTAATATCTTTTTTATAATTGCTGATTAAATGGAGCTCTAAGCCTGGCACCTTGACATATTAAAGCATAGCATAGATATATATTTTCAAATTAGCAGTTGGATATACTTACTTACTAAAAAGTTTATTTTCTTATTAGCATCTAAAAGAATAGTTGATATTTTCTATAGCTATATATTGTAAAGATCTAAGAGAAGGTATATATTACATAATGTAGGTGAGAATATATATTAATTGCAAATCAAAAGCTATATAAAACCAAGACAATACATTGTGATAAATTTAAATACAGTTAACATAGGAAAGAATACTGGTAAGCTCTTTTAGAAATAGTCAAAGTATAATCATAAAATTTTAATTACAAAGCTTTTGATTGAATGTGAATTTTTGGCTGTTTAAGTAATCTATAATAAGCTATATAGAATAGTATTATAATTAAGTCAAACTATACTCATGATAGAAAAGAACTAGGAGAGCATCACAAGTCAATCAAGTAATTTAAGTCATTTTCTTAAGAAGTAATTAAAGCATTGAAAAGGTATATCTAGCTTTAAGGAAAAAAATGAAGATTTTAACTATGATTATCTTATAGCTAAGTACAGAAAGTCTCTAGTGGTATATATAATCAACATTTATAACTTAAGTGTTTTAAATGGTAAACAGGTAGTAGCTAATATTCCTGATACTGCTGTGTATAGCAGTTTAAAGCTAAGAGCATGTTCTATTTACACCTAGCAAAGCTGATTGTATCAAAATTGACTTGATTGAAATAGTTTATATTACTTCAATCAACTAAAAGATGATTTAAAAACTTTTTTGGGAAAAAAGAACTTTCTTTAAATAAGGCACTAAAAAGTATAAAATAATTGATAAATTATGCCTCCTTAATAAAACCCTTTTTGAAGTCAGCACCATCTTTCAACCTGACTTATAAAAGTTTGCTCACAAATACAAAACTATATCTTATGTCTGGATTGGGTCCAAGTGTAAACTATAAGCAACTTAGAATATACAGTGCTGAATATATATATTATAAATGCCTAATATAAGTCAGTTAAAATATGGCGCTGACTTCAAAAAAAGTTTTATTGAGGAGGCATAATTTCTCAATTATTTTATACTTTTTAGTGCCTTTTTAAAGGAGGTTTTTTTTCCCAAAAAGTTTTTTGAAGAAGCTTTTTCCAAAAAAACTATACCCCAGTTCTTTTTTCCCAAAAGTAATTTAGTGCATTCTAAAAGTAGATCTTTTTTCCAATTTTATTAAAAAACCCTATATTATATCCTTTTTGAACCCTCACTATTTCTCTATAAAAATAAAACTCATCATATATATTATATATAGTATTTCATAAACAAATATACTAATAATTCATTCTATTAAATTTAGTTGATTTTATTTCTTATTCTATGCTAAATTTACTGATCACCATCTATAGTAATTAATTTTAATAAATTTAGGTAATTTCTTTAGTCAATGTATGCTAAAGTTACTGATTGCCATCTACAGTAATTGAATTTTTCAAAAGTTAATTAATTTTATTGGTCAATCTATGCTAAATTTACTATTCGCCATCTGAAATAATTCAGTTTATCAAATTAAGTTGATTTTATTGGTTAATCCATAACAAATTTACTGATCGCCATCTACAATATTTCATTTTAATAAATTTAGATGATTTTATTAGTCAACGTATGCTAAATTTAATGATTGCCATCTACAGCAATTAATTTTATTAAATTTTAGTTAATTTGATTGGTCAATCTATGCTAAAGTTACTGTTTGCCATCTAAAATAATTCAGTTTATCAAATTTAGTTGATTTTATTGGGCAAATTATGCAAAATCATAGTCAACTATAATGAGTTAAGCTCATCCCACTATGATCTCATACTTGCCTTGATTTTGAATATACCCTAAGTTATAGGACATATATCAAAAGTTGCTTCGAAGCTATCGCTTCACCAATGCCTGAATAAAGCTTATCCAGCGATGAACTGGTCTCACAATTGAAATCCATCGCTTCCGAGTCCATTTTGATATACTTACTAAATTAATGGTCAGATACTGGACCAATATTTACAAAAGTAAAATGGGACCTAAGTTGGAGCATATTATTTTTTTGAAAAATTTAGGCATCCAATTGATCCTGTAGTTTCAGAGTTATGCTCGAACAAACAGAAAAACATATATACAGGTCAAATTGATAATCTCCTTTTTTCAAAGTCGGTTAAAAAGTCGGTTAATAAGGGTTGATCATTTGAGAAACTGAAAATGTGGCGAGATGGTTAGGCCTTGATTTATGATGTCATGATATTGCTATAGGATGTTGGAAGATTATAATTTTAGCTGGTTATCTTCAACTATGAAATTATCAATCGAGACAGATGCGGCTGGAAAGCAAAAGGGCGGGTTTCAATCCGATTTATTCTATTAAGAAAATTGGATCGGTTCATGAGTCTGGACCTACTTGTACTAAAAATTGAATCTATTCTTAACACGTGGCAACCGATGCCATGGGCCTCGAAGACACCATTTGAGAATCTATGCCATAATATATCCAATTTGTCCTTTCGATATCCAGAATCAGAACACTTGGCTATTCACGCTTTAAACAAGGATGCTCTCAGACTGTACACTTTTGGCCAATCACTTCAAGTTCTTTAAATGAAGTCCTCGGCCTTGGGTTACAAAGAATTCTATAGGACAAGATATCGCCTCATTTACGAATAGGACTTAATTCATGTCATATTTGCTAATAAGCATAAGGAAGATGAAAGTCATATTTGAACCATGAAGTTAGATTTATCAAAAAGTAACAATATTAAATTATCAGAAAATAAGGACGTAGGATTTAAACAGATTAATATATTAAATTTAAGGAAACTGGTCTATGGGCTCGAGCTTGGATAGCTGAGTATAACGCTCCTGGTCAAGGTATAATACAAGCCTAGATAAATAGGTCCCATCGAAAGTATGGGTAGTGGCGAGATAGTTGAAGGCTTTCCAAAAGAAGATGGTGACACATATCGACACTAAGACATCTATAGTATAATGGAAGGAGGATATGATGAGGATGAGGTGGCAGATTATACCCCAGATAACAAAAAATATACGGACGATCCAGTCAAAGCTAGTTCCCGTTAGACGATAGTCATACCATAGGAGGCAGCTTAGCATGAACATGATGGTATGACCCGAGAAGAATAGGTCTCCACAAGAAGGTCGCTGTTGGAGTGCTAGTATTAAGGCATCATAAAATATGTTTGGGTTTGGTTCAGCGTGGCAAGTCAACAGTGGGTTGGGTAAGACGGTTAACGTGATACTTATCGCCCGCAACAAGAACACGAAGCCGCATACATATAAGACTCGCCTCAATACTGTGGCAGCTAATCTTCCACATAACGGGATGCGTGCAAATAATAAGCTTGTTGAGGCTGCTACCATTGGGTCGGGAAGGGTCTCAGGTAAACCCCATCTTTTATAATAGGGGTAACCAAAGCTTAAAATAGTATCGGGCAGTCGTTTGGACGTTGATGGAAACAAATTGCGATATCTGATGTCCATGTAGGCATTAGATAAACTGGTCAAATAGATGCATATGGCAAACCACAATACAGCTAAAGCGGTGTATGGCAACTCTCTTGGAGATATCCATGGGCGGTAAGCTTTAATCGTTTGTAGTAGCATCGCCTGGTATGGTCAGAGTTAGTTTATAATTTAAGTCGAGACGTTTGAATTGAAAGGTTGGATTTGGAATATGCAAGAGTTATATGATCGAATGGGCGTCCAAATTCCTAAGTTGCTGAGAATTTTGCAACTGTACTGATTTGGTTTATAAGAAAAAAATATTATTAATTCATCGCTTTTGGCTAATCGCGCATCTTTCACCGAGGCATTCAATCAACCTTCCTATTAAGAACTTAAGCTGTATATTAACGGCGTAACGATAAGTTTGGGTGCTTTGAACATTAGAAATCAAATACAAGTATTTAGTACATACTGAATTGTATTACGGTAACCTCAGATAAATTTAGATCCAAATCACAAATGCCCTAGTTGATTTTCATCACCCTAGGGATTTCCTCAGCTTTAATTTGAAGTTTTATCTTAAATCTTTCTAGCATACTTTATAAATTCCACCTTACCTTGTTACCTAACCTTAAAAAGTTTGTTTTAAGATCCGAACAAACCTTAGAAACACAGGACTCGTATCCCTTAATATAAAATACATGGCAACATAATGAATTTGATAACAAATAGTCGATAAGCATATAAGTAATCCTGGCTGATTATATAAAATATAAATTTCTATCGTAGTATTGGCTGCTATATTATGTATAATTAATTAAAAGGTTTTATTGATAGCATGTTGTTTTTTACTATGGTAAAATAGAGCACTTTTTAAAGAGATTTATTATTTAGTATAGATTCCCTAAAGCTGTCTATCAGTTTACTTACGCTTTTAATTTAAATTATTCGAGGTGGGTTGACCTTGGGACAAATGTACCACACCGAGAATGTTTTCTAGCTAGTACAGGTTTCGAACTCAAAACCTGCACTAGGGGTGGAAGCAGTTTTACCCGCTCGGCCAACCACCCTTCTACGCTTTTAATTTAATTTTAGTAGAAATATAGGTTTATTTTTGATTTACTATATATGGCATAGTTTTGCTTACGTTTCCATTCTACTTAAGGGTAAGGGGTACTACTCTTAATTTTGATATAATATAAATGAACCCTACTTTTAGTTACGCTTCTACACAAATATGGGGAATTGATTATATACTAATTGCTCTAAATCACGAATTTTACATCAAGTTTTATTTTTACCCATAATATCTGTTTTAATAAAAGTAAATTTTGATTAAAGTGATTTAGTAAATAGTTTTTGATTAGAGATATAAGAGTTGGTTATTTTAACATGATTTTTTATATTTCAAATTTTGCTAATTTAATCTGCAAAATAAGTTTATAATATGGTATAGGCTAAGCATTTCTTTGCTTTTGATTATAATAGATTTATATTTAGCTTAGTTTTGATGCTTATCCATATCAAAAGTAGATGTTATGATTTATAATATTACTAATAATGCTCAACTTCATAGATAAGTAATAAGTAAGCAAATGATTACTAAAAGCACCAGTAAAGCATGTACTTTAAGCTTTTGCAAAATAAGTGATCTCTTTTATAAGTGGTGGTAAAACTCTTTGTAACATTAAGCAAAAACAAGTTATCCCTTTCACTGATTTTCAAAAAAATTGTTATTTTTTGGCCCTTAAATTTAGCAAAAATTTCTTATTCAAAGTGTACACTTTTTAATTATAATGGTCCTTGTCCATAACAAATATTCAGTAAATTTTATAAAATAAAAGTATATAAACAAAAGTAAACTTAAAAGATAATTTTTTTCATTATGATACTTTTCAAAGCAGCCAACCTCACACAAAGCAACCAAACATTTATAAAGGCTGTCCAAACATTCTCCATTTTTCTAAACTTAAACTGCAATATATAAATTTTCTTCTTTTATTGAGATTTAAAGGGATGCATAACTCTTGTTTCTTGAATACACATATATATTTAGATTTACATAACCCTCATTTTTTGGACACATATATGCATGTTTAGATTTACATAAACCCCTATTTTTTGGATGCATATATGCATAAAATCATCAAAAGAGTTAATTTTTTTGTAGTTATTAAGATCACAAGTTAATTTTAGCTTATGTCTTTATAAAAATAAAGGAAACCTTTTCTCTAATAGTTTACTATTTTGAATTTTATGTGCATATATTATCTCACTAAAATATCTTTTAGTTTATAATTTAGTAGCAATTCACTTTTTATTCATCTATATTTCATAAGTATTTAATCTTAAATTATAGTATTTTGTTACTATACTACAAATATGTATTTTTAAGTGCAGACTTATCTTTATATACTTCTACTTAATATGTTTTTATACCCTTGACATTTTTTATCTTTAGGTTTGTCAAGAAATTGGTATAACTGGATGATAAGCCATATATATGGTGAATGCTATTTTATAAGTCAAGGTGAGCCTTGAGATTTGAGCAGTAGATTATATCAATGTGAAGCAAATCAATCAAAGTAATAATAGTTTGGAAAAATATAAGAGTTCTGCCAAACCCTCAATGATGGGATGAAGCCTAAAATTGTAGAAAATAAAGAGTAACTAAGCTGATGGGTCAAAATTGGCCAAGAAAATTGAAGATTAAGAACTGAGTTAGAGAATGGAAGGGGAATGTTTTGGAAGTAGAACAAAGGGAGAAAGTTAGAAAAAGTAGTCTGCAGTTTTCTATATATATAAGAAATTAGTATCTGCTGGAGCAATAGCTTCATTTTTATATTATTATTTACCAAGAATTGGCAATATTCATATTGTCTGTCCATTGCTCAGTAGTGTTACACCTGTGCAATCAGCTTAAAAGATCTAACCAATACTGCCAAAAGTTAACAATGGTGCTCACTTCAGGGGGCCACTAGATAACTGTAGTATAATGGCAACTAGAGCATCATGATAAGCCCCCACTCTTTATGTCATAATTTGTTAGGGCTTCATGATCAATACTCCAGGGAGCCAATGGTGACATCTAACAAGGAACTGACACTATTTATGGTGACAAAACTAGGAGACAAGGAAACTAGAATGGACTTGCAGTTAGTGGCTTTGTCCACTTTGCTTTGCTCCTGTGTGGAGGATACTTGTAAGTCCTGGTGAATGTCCTCTGGATGCTGGTCAGGCCATCTTTCCATTTTAGAGCAAGAAGGTACTGAAGAGGATGGCCATACCCCTTGTTATGCAGGGCAATCTCACTCACATGGTAGATGGGTGCTGGGTAATGGTTCTTATGCTTCAAATCCTGCTTCTGGTATCTGCACTCTCCTCAGCAGAATTGATATGAGGAATCAGTGAAATCTGCACCAAGATCACTGAAATAGAATCAATCACAACTAATTTGAGTGGCAATTAGCCCAATACTCAGATTTTAAATGGTCAAAAAGGTATAAAGGCTAAGCTATTGGCTGAAATGACCAATGGTTGCAATTCAGTTTACATGATGATTGAAAAACTTCCCCTCTCCCAAATCTGTCAGGCATTACCCCCAATGGGCAGCTTCCTGCCAGAAAATTGAGCATTGCACCTGATGCAATACCACTGACTGCAACTTGGTCTGTCACCAAATTTTGCAATTTTAGTCCCCAGGGAACTAACCCACCCATTCCCAAATAGTTCACCGCTTAGGTCAAATTGACCGCAACTTGGCCTGCCACCAAATTTGTGATGTCAGTTCCCAGGGAACTAACCCACCTATTTCCAAATAGTTCACTGCTTAGGTCAAACTAACCACAACTTGGCCCATCACTGAATTTTGCAATGTCAGTCTCCAGAGAACTATTCTTCCCATTTTCCAAATAATTTGCTATTTAGGTCAAACTTGCAGAACCTGATCCCAGCTTATTTTCTCTCAAAATTGACAACTATCTAATTGTGCACATTGCACTAAGAAAATTGTTGGTCAATTCTCATTTCTTTAATTTTTCAATAAAAACAACTCCCCAAAATCCCATTTTTATCTGTTGAAAATTAAGCTCCCTTCCAGTTCCATATTTGTCATACCAGTAGCAGTACCCCTGGCATTCTGGTTTGCCACTTGGATGCTCTGGCATCCAGGCTGGAAGGCCAGTCTAATTTTTACTTGCTGTCTGCCTGACAATACTGATAGAGTATAACAGCAGCGTTATCTGACCAATTTATTGGATTTGCTGATAAAACTACAAATGGAAGCTTATTTTACCAGCTTAACCAAGAATATTCATAATCAGGTGGCTGACCAAAGTAGATATAGCATACTCTCATAGTTTTCTGTAGGAGATCATGTCCTATTACATGTCCAACACATAATTGGAAGGAAGAATAAGCTTAATAACATCTAGACTGGACTGTTTGAGATATTCAAGAAGACTGGTATTGATGTCTACACCATTAATGAATCTGCAAGAGGTCAGATAATCAACTGAGTTCATGCAAAGTTTCATCAGCCATACAAGCAATAGGAGCTTATCATCCATTTAAGGGGGTATTAAGAAATTGGTATGACTGGATGATAAGCTATATATCCAGTAGATCATAATTTATGAGTTGAGGTGAGCCTCAAGATTTAAGTGGTAGTTTATGTCAATGTGAAGCAAATTGATTTAGGTAATAATAGTTTGGTGAATTGAGGGAATTCTGCTAAAGTCTCAATGATGGAATAAAACCCCTAAAATTATAGGAAATAGAGAGTTACTAAACTGATGGGTCAAAATTGACCAAGAAGATTGAAGATTAAGAACTGAATGAGAGAATGGAAGGGAAGATTTTTGAAGTAGAACAAAGGGGGAAGTTAGAAGAAGTAGTCTGCAGTTTTATATATATATATATATATAGTAAAGTAGTATCTATTGGAGCAATAGCTTCATATTTATATAATATTATTTACCAAGAATTGATGACCTTCATATCATCTGTCCGTTGCTCAGTAGTGTCACACTTATGCAACCAATTTGCAGATTTAACCAATAATTTAATAGTTAACAAGGTTACAAGTTAAATAACAATTCTTAGCATCATAATATAGATGGTGCTGGATTAATATTGATGCTTTACTATTCTAATTGTTTATAGAAATCAAATTATTTAGTTTTTATTAAACTTTAGTAAAGTAGAAAGCCTGTTCCTATTTAGTTACTAAAAATAGCTATATAGTTATGTATTTTATCCAAATCTCTTATATAGTATGTCTATTATCTTACATTGAGATACTTAAAGCAATTATATTATATTTTATATATAAATAAAAATAGCTTAAATTTGTTAAAATAAAAATACAGGGACCTTTGTAATTTTTAGCTGCATATGCACAGCTATTAGTCAGATATTAAAGCTTAACTGCACATCCAGCTTTAGCTATACAATAAATATTTTACCATATACTTCACTTAAATTAGATATTAAATTATCATAATGTCTAACTAATAATCAGGCACTTTTGAATAAGAATTATAGTTTCTGTAGGTAGTTTTTATGAACATATCTTTTTCTATATAGTAGTAAGAAAGAAAAGTCCTACATCTAGTCTTATAAGTTTATATATTTTTTAAATTCCAAAGATTATCACATTCAAGCAAAGGTATATAGTAGCAACTGGATTGACTATTCTGATTAAGAGCTGTGTATTTTAACAAAACTGTCAAATCAGCCAACGTTATATACAAATTGAGTTGTAATTTTTTTATCTACCTGTTATTTAATAAATAGTTAATGTTTATACATGTTTATATGTTTTTTAGTTTTTTTAAAAATTCTATAATTTTAATTATTTAGATATCACTTAACACCATCTTAAGATTTTTTTCATATAAACTTACTGTAATAATATATAGCTGAATTATACCATACTTATAAGTTGACATGTATAGTAAATGCCTGATCTCTGTTTTATCCTTTGATTAGCATAAATAGGGATGTTTTAGGGGAGGATACCCCAGTGGTAGAGTATGGACCCTCTACCACTGCCTCCCCAAATTTAATCCTGGGTAGATAAACTTTGGGTAAGGGATGATTATGACTGTGTTAGTTTTGTAAACCAATGCCTCAAACCAAAATAGCAAATAGCAAAGGTGGTCCATACTGTTCCTGGCCTATCATATGCCACATATAGAGGTTTTCAGGTTTTATCCTCCTTTCTGATTTTCTTAACTTCCCTTTATTGGTGCAATATCATCCCAGGATGGCCCACAAAGAATAAAATTAAAAATTTAGATAAATAGGGATGTTTTGTCATTTGTAGCTATAGCTAAAAGAAAGTTATTTGCTTATAAGCTAAGCTCTGTAAACTTTTTCTCTACAAAAAAGAGGTAAAATCTATAATACATATTAAAGATACTATTAATTAAGGTTTTTCTTAAACCACAAAAGCTAGTAAGTTTAAATTTTAACATGGAGGTTCTTCTCTAAATTTATAATTTATCTAATAAATCATTCATTTCTTAATTTTCAAATATTAAAATTAGTTTTTAAAAATTTTACTATAATAATTTTTATTATAACACAATTTAAATTTATATGCAATTAAAAATTATTTTACAAAACCAACAAACCTACATTTATAAATCTGCTATTTATATGCAGCTTAAGTTTAGGATTATGGCGTAGCTAAAGAATTTTAGACTCAATTTTAACTACAAGAAATTTAAAAAAGACTATAAAATTCTAATTATATAAACTAATTTTCAACATAAATCCTACACCACATAATGTAACAGGAAGGTTTGTGCCAATACACCACAAAGAAATTGGGAAGTAAGAGCCATGTTACTGACCATACTAGGGATAGGCCCACCAAAGCCCATCCTCAAACCCTTTTGCCATGCCTCATCATTGTTACATATTTCTGCACCACTGTCACCATGACGCTGCACATCAACAGCAGGGTCTGGAACCAGGAAAGGGCTGAGAATGACGCCAATGCCATGCCAAGCTCACTGGTTGAGCTCATAATTCTGATCTGATACTTTTTAATAATTTTCTTATAAAATAATATCTTTCTGTTAGAAAGCAATTTTATTTGATTTTCTGTTTTTTGTAAAAGATGCAACTGGCCCTTCAGGGCCCAGCATCCTCCAATAAATAGCACTCTGCAAGTATTGAGGAAGCTTTCTCCTATGCTAGGCTCTCTCAAACATCATTCAGCACATCACTTGCAAAGACTCCACATTTCACTGGATCATCATCCATGCCATACATAAGCCTGACATCATTTTATGGATGTATTTTGGTTTCAGGATGTCAAATTTCACTAGCTCTGACTTCCTCAAGATCAAAGCCCTTTGGATTAAAGCAACATACAGATCAAACGCCACCCAATCTGAGGTAATGTACAGATCAGGTGCCTCCTTATCTGTTACATCACCCCCTTGTGAGGCCCAAAACTCCTGGACCTTTCCCAGGCATTGTACTCAGTCTTCCTTCATCTGCCATGTCACCTCCTCCACCAGATAGCCTTTTCACTTCACCAGCAGTTGCTGCTGGCCCCTCACCCATCTCACGTCCAATATCTGTTCTACCTCATATTCTGGCACATCCCCTTCACTAGGGTTTAGCAGTTCCAGTCAATCTGGACCTATTCCTTGAATTCCCATAACTGGGAAGCATGAATCACTGGATGGGCCTTGGAACCTATTGGCAAACTTTATTCAAAGACAACCTGATTAATGGCTTGGATGATCTGGTATGAGCCCAAAAACTTCAGTCCCAGCTTGCAACTTTTAATTGGAACAGCATAGTTCTTAGCCGCCACCAATACCCAGTCTCCAGGCTCAAACGCTGGATCTGGCACTCTTTGTTGATCCACCTGTTGCTTCTGCCAAGCCACTGCCTGATCCAACTTCTCCCATAGCTTCTTTCCAACATCTGCCATGGTACATGCCATCTCATCTGCCCCCTGGCACACTCCGATAATGGATCCCCCATTTGATCTGGGATTGAGACCATGGTTTGCAAAAAATGGTGTCATTTTATTAAAGATTGACAATGATTATTATAAGCAAACTGGGCCATTTGAACCCACAAAACCCAGGCATCCTGCTGATCAGAAACACAACACCAGAGATACTGCTCAAGTATCTGATTAACCCTCTTCATTTGTCCATCAGATGGAGGATGGTATGCTGAGGACTGTCTAGGCCTGATTTCCAAATTCCCAAGCAAACTTGACCAGAATTTTGAGACAAATTGTGAACCATGGTCCAAAATGATTTCCTCAGGTAATCCATGCCAGGAGAACACTTCATCAAAGAAGATCCTTACTGCGTTCTTTGCTGAAAAACTCTAGTGCATGGGAAAAACTCAGCATATTTGGTAAAGTCTATCTACAACCACCATAACTGCATCCTTCCCCTGCACCTTTGAAAGACTTATTATAAAATTGATACTAATTGAGCTTTATGGCGCATGTGGTATATTCAGTGGGCTTAACTTACCCAATGGTGGTTCCCTTGAGGGGCTTCACTTTTGCACATACCAGACACTCCCACATACTTCTTGACATCCCTATGCAGGCCTGGCCACAAATAGTCCCATCGCACCAACTCCACCATCTTATCCACTCCTGGATGACCTGCCATTGGATGCTTACAGAGACCCAAATTACCTCTCATTGTAACAATGGGTTGGGCACCCACATGCAAGATTTGTGGTATAACACCTATGCACCTCTTCATAAAGGCCCTATGGTGCTCATGCGGCCATCCCTCCTTCATCTCAGCCTTCAGTTGCTGGCCAAATTCTGACCTTATTTTCTTCTGGCGTACTTTCTCCCCCAACTCACTTTCCCCACCCTCAATCATTGTGAATTGGTCTGGTCAAAACATTGTGGCTGTTTTAAACTCCTCCAATTCCTCCTTCTTATACACTAAGCCTGCATCGCAACTCAACCATTCTGCTAGAACATTTGAAAATACTAGCCTGTATTCTACCCAAAAGTTATATTGTACTAGCTCCACATGTCATCTGGCTTGCAGCTGGTTCATCTTTCTGGGTATACAATAATATTTCAACGCTTTATAGGCTATTCAAATAATGAAAGGGTGTTGGGCATAGAGCAGGCAGTGCTGCCATTTCTGCAAGGCTTCCATCACCGCCAGCAGTTTTTTATCATATATTGGATAATTCATTTCAGTGAGAAGCTTTTTGCAGCCAAAGTAACACATGGGTAGTTCAAGCCTGTCTTCCTTCTAAAGCAACACTGCATCTATGGCATAATTTTAGGCATTTATTTCTACTATAAATGACCTCCTGGTATCTGTATGGGCCAATACAGGCATGGTAAGTAACTTATTCTTCAATAATCTGAATGCCTGCTCCTCTTTTCTTCCCCATATGAATGGAACATCATGCATTAGATGCATGAGAGGTAAGGCCTTTTGGTATAAATTCTTCACAAACTGATGTAGGAAGTTCAATGTTCCCAAAAAAACTCTGCACCCCCATTTGATCAGTAGGGGTCTTCCATGCTCGCACCATTTGCAGTTTATCCAGAAATACCCCCAATCCATTCTGAAAAACTACATTGCCTAGAAACGTCACCAAGTTTCAATTGAATTCACACTTGGAAGGTTTCAATCTCAGACCCATCTAGCCAATTTCCCCAGAACTTCCTAGACATCTCAGACATGATCCTCTCAGGACTGCAAAAACACTAAGATATCATCCATATAGGTGGCACAGCATTAACCAATCATCCCTTCAAGGACATGGTCAATCATCTGCTGGAACACTGCCAGAGCATTCCTAAGACCAAATGGCATCACGCAAATTTGATACACCCCCAGGTAACACTTAAACGCTGTGGATTGCTGATGTTCCAGTCTTACTGATACCTTATTGAATGCATCCACAAGGTCAAGCTTTATAAAAATGGTGCATCCAGTAACCATTGGGAAAATATCCTCCAACAAAGGCATTGGATATGGATCAGGCTCAGTGACCATGCTCATATGTCAGAAATTCATGCATGGGCATAGTTCACCACTTGCTTTTGGCACTAGTAACATAGGAGACACCACCAGCGACTTAGAAGGTTTGATCAAACCTTTGTCAAACATAGATTTCACATGGCCCTCCAACGCTTCTTTCACTTGTTTGTTAAAAGAGTATACCAGACATCCCCTGAGAAGCTCTGACCCTTCCTTGAACCAGAATGAGAATGCAAAAGAACCTATAGGGAAAAAGGTGAGTACCCAATAGGACCAAATACACTCACAAATTCTCTATATTCAGCTGGTAACTCTACCTCCTGCATCCCACCTAAAATTCTACATCCACTTGGAACATTGCTCCCTACCTCCATGTTCCTTCTCATCTGAGGCCCCATCTGCAGATTCAAAATAATTGGATTCTGCAGCAAATCAACCTGGGGCTGGAAATGATGCCACCATCACATCCCCAATACCACAGGATGGGCCATATTTCTGATTGCACAGAAGTTCTCTTTGAACTAAAACAGGTTCTTCCAAACAACTACCAAAGGCTCCAAATGCCATGAGGGAGCTCTCCTCAACATGTCAGCAAACACCACCTCAGGATCCTTCTTCATTTCCAACTTTATACGCTCTGCCAGGGCAAATTCCGCATAGTTTTCATCAGCCCCTGTATCCACCAGGGCCAACACCTTCTCCATATTACCTTGCAAATAACTTCACTGGATTAAATAACTGAGGATAAAGTGAAGAAGTAGATTTAATGTTTAAAGCATTCTCAGATTGCAAATTTGCATGTAAGGTAGGTCTAGGACTATAATTCTTCTCCAGTCCCTAACCTCCTGTTCTCCCTGACTCCTCACCATTTCCCTGGAAGAACCCTCCATGGATATTTCCAGAATTCTCTGGGTGATCCCTGCCAACCTCCTTGACCTCTACAAGCCACAGTGGGCGACTGGCCCCTTCCTGGAGACATAGAATCCTCCTGCCAGCTTTGCACCAAGGCCAATTGTTTCTCAATTTGTACTGCCAATGCAATTTCTTCATCCAACGTACTCTGAACTTTAGCAACTGCCATAGTGGTCAACATATCCTCTTGCAGCCCCTATTGAAATATTAGCAATGATTGTGGATCTTAGACTCATGCTGCTTTTGCCAAAGGCAAGAAATCTGCCCATATTCTTCAACTATTCATGCCCCTGACACACCATCAGCAAAGCCAACCATGCCTCATCCTGTGCCTCATCCAGACAAGCAGCCCAGTCAATCCAATTGACACACTCATCCATGGATCCTTGGAGGTGACCTTGCTCCTCAATCAACTCTTGCACCCACCCTGCCAGATTGGAGGATAAGCCTTCACAATTTTTGCAATCTGCAGTGAGAAAGGGGTCTCCCCTTCTGCCACTTGAGCCAACCATGCCTGAAAATGAATCCACGATACCACTTGGTGAATCTTCTCCAAAGCTTCCATGGTCAATTCTGACCGACCTTTTGGAGATGTAGATCCTCCATAGCTCTTCTCCACCTTCACAGGACTTGCGCCACATACTCAAACCACCTCTCTTATTATAAACGTTAGTGAGAAACTCACCATCACCACTGTCAACACATGACAATACCATTCCTCCCCTCCTGGGGTTAGCACCTCTTCTCGGGGCCCCCACAAGACTGACAAAAATGTATTTGAGTTACATTTAATGTAATGGGTGAGTTCACATCAATACGCCACAAAGGAATTGGGAATTAAGAGCCATGTTACTGACCATAATAGGGATAGGCCCACTGAAGCCCATCCCCAAACCCTTCTGCCATGCCTCTTCATTTCCACGATTTCTTGCACCACTGTCCCCATGACGCTGCACATCAACAGAAGGGTCTGGGACCAGGAAAGGGCTAAGAATGATGCCGATGCCACGCCAAGCTCACTGGTTGAGCTCATAATTCCAATCTGATACTTTTTTAATAATTTTTAATAAAATGATATTTTTCTGTTAGCAAGCAATTTTTATTTGATTTTCTGTTTTTTCTAAAAGATGCAACTGGCCCTTCAGGGCCCCAGCATCCTCCAATAAATAGCACTCTGCAAGTATTGAGTAAGCTTCCTCCTATGCTAGGCTCTCTCAAACACCATCCAGCACTGCTTGCAAAGAATCCACATCCCACCAGATCATCATCCACGCTGTGCATAAGCCCAAAGTCATTTCACAGATGCATTTTGGTATCAGGATGTCAAATTTTACTAGCTCTGACTTCCTCAAGCTTGAGGCCCTTTTGGATTAAAGCAACATTTAGATCAAACGCTACATGATCCAAGATAATGTATGGATCAGGTGCCTCTTGATCCATTACACATAAGCTTGGATCTAGAATTTGGAATGTAGGAATTTTTACTTTGTTGATACTTAAAAAGTAATTGAGGTGGGTCAATTTTGGTATAATTATACCACACTAAGATTTTTATAGCCATTACAGGTTTCAAACATGTGTTGAACAAAACCTGCACTAGAGTGAAGCAGGAATTGCCCTGCCATGCTAACCACCCTTTATTGATACTTACTAAGTAACTATCTAAAATTATTTTATTTATAGATCTAGCATCTTGTTTCAGTTAATAAATATCTATTATAAAATTTTAAAATTTTTTAAAATCATATTGAAAATTATTTCTACTAAACTAAAAACCTAATACACAATTTGATATGTATATGCCTTTTGATTGTTAAGTTCTCAAGTAGGTGCAGTTTTGAAATTTGATTTTTGATAGTTAATATATAAAAAACTTCAAAACAATATAATAACCACTTATATTAAACTTCTGTATCACATAAGATAGGAATTCAAGTAATAATATGTCAATTATTACTTTATAAGCACCTACTAAAAATTTTAGTAAGCTAGATAAAATATTTACTTTATAGCCAGGTTTGAGTATTTTTAATAATTTTTCAACTAGAAGTTGGTGCTATATAAATAATTCAATAGGGTTAATAGGTTTGATATACAAGGGTGGTTAGCTTAACAAGGTACATCCTGCCACCTATCTGCTGCAGGTTTGGTTCAAAACAGGTAAAAACCTATACTGGCTATGACAAAATATCATTTACTCCCACCTTATCATATTTTTATTTTATTCTAAAAGATTGAATAAAATATTATAACAAAAAATAATAAGAAAGATAGTGTTGTTGCCTAGCAGGGTAAAACCTGTTACTACTCTGGTGAAGGTTTGGGTTTTAACAGATTTAAAACTTATACTATCTAGGATAAAACATCCTCTTCTCCAATTCCCTCTTAATATTTTGTTTTATAAAGATTGAATAAAGATATGGATATTAAATTAAAGGAAGATAAGGTGGTTGGGACCATCTAGTACTAAAAAAAGATAAGGTGGTTGCCTATTAGGGTAGTTCCTGCTACCACTAAATATTTACTTTAAAATAATTTTTAAGTGATTATAGTTATCTGGTTAATTTATAGATTTAATGGGTTTTGTTGAGTATTTGATGGTTATATATAATATAAAATCTAAAGCAATTAATACATTGCATTTGATAACATAATACTGTAGAAAAGCATGGGATTCTGGCTGTTAGTGTTTGATAAATTATACTATCTTTAGTATGTTTTATTTGCACATTATAGCAGCATTAGATATGGAGACTGATTGTAGATAAGGTTTATAGTGCTGACAATTAAGTTTTAAAGAGTTGATAGATTATATAAGAGCTATTAGTATAACCAGCAGTGTAAGTCTAATATACATATGTTGAGTTTAATATTTAGTCAGCATAGCAATCTGCATGGCTTCCAAATAATTTTTAAGAGCTTTTTAAGAAAACTTACATAATTATGACACTTAAAATAGTTAGTGAAATCAAATAAGTATGATTGAAAAATAAGTACTCTTGTATCAAATTTAAAATTTATACAAAGCCATATCAAGATTTTGGAAGGAGATTTTATGTAAGCTATATGCATGTTTATACTAGGGGTGATAGCATAGAGGGATGCATCCTACTATTGCCCCTCCACAATGCAGGTTCACATCTGTCATGGCAGAAATTTAACAGCTCTGCTATAAGAAAATAGCAACACATGTAAAGATAAACCATGCTTCAGTTCAGCCATGAGTTTCAGTGAAGTTAGAACATTTAATACTAGCTTTCCAGATCATGTGCAGGGAGATTTTAAACCAACCCTTGGGGGTTTCCTCTATTTCTATATTTTTGCTTCCCATCCCAAAACTGGTATGATATTTGTCCCAAGTTTGACCCACTTCAATAGACCATAAGTATATTTTTAGCTTCAACAACATATAGACTTTATAAAATTAGGTTTAAGTTGCTAGAAGTTGGTGGCCCAGTGGGTAATAAATCCACTTTTACTGCAAGGGAACAAGTTTGACTTCTTCCCTCAACTCTGATAATCTGTCAAGCTTTGGGCTTCCAAAGTAGATTAAAATTATAGATGTCAAATTATAATGAAGATAATTCTAAATTCCTACAAATAAAGTACTTTTGGTAGAATCAGCCCTCTGATCTACCTACCCCAAATAAATTTTAGATTAAGTAGCTATTATTTTTTAAATATTTTATAATTTCTAATAATCTAATTTTTATTAATTTGTATAAATAAATTTTGTCTATAAAATAGTTATGTGCAGTGTTCATATTTAAAGCAAAAATAGGGTTACTTTCAAATAAAAATGATAATCAAACTATATATCAATCAGATTAATTTAGTATATAACAATAGCAACACTAATTAATCCTTATTTAAATTTAAATTTTATTCGAGGTGGGTCGACCTGGGGACGATACCGCACCAATTAGGGAAGTGAAGAAAATGGGAAAGGAGGATAAAACCCAGAAAACCTCCATGCGCGGCATATGATAGGCCAGGAACTCCATGGACCGCCTTTGCTATTCACTATCTCAGTTTGGGGCGTTGGCGCACAAAACCAACACAGTCAAAAATGTCCCCTACCCAAAGTCCATTACCGGGATCAAACTCGGGAGGCAGTGGTAGAGGGTCCATACTCTACCACTGGGGGTATCCTCCCTTTCTAATTAATCCTTATAAAATTAGTTAAATTGATATTTATTTGTATTATAGTATAACAATTACTAAAATAAAGCTCTAAGTTAAATAGCTAGAATAAACTTATTTATACTTTATAGCATTTAGCAGATATAAAAAATTAAACTGCTCTATAAACAAATATTATTATATATTGTACACTTTATTATGAAGTTTTTATTTATCATAGAAATAAACTATACTAGAAGAGGATACCCAGTGGCAGAATATGGACCCTCTACCACTGCCTCCCCAAGTTTGATCCTGGTAGATGAACTTTGGGTAGGAGATGATTATGACTGTGTTGGTGTTGCGCACCAATGCCCTGAACTGAGATAGCAAATAGCAAGGCAGTCCATGGAGTTCCTGGATTATCATATGCCATGCATGGAGGTTTTCTGGGTTTTATCCTTCTTTCCCATTAATTCAATTCCCTTCATTGGTGCAGTATTGTCCACAGGCTGGCCCACTTAATTAAATTTAAAATTTAAAATTAAAATTTAGAAATAAACTATACTTATACTTTATAGTGGGTGGATTTAGATGCTTGAATGCTAGTAGTATAAGGTTTCTTACAAATTCCAAATTAGTGTTTTATTATAAAATTTCTATACTTTTGCTTTAAAGATAAGTTATATATCAAATATAAACTTACAACACAAATTTAAAAGGTTTATTTATATGTATTTAGAATATTTATTCTAATATTAGTATATATCATTGGTTGAATAGAAACTCATATAATAGTATGGATTTAATCAATTAATAGTTATACTGTTTTTCACTACCACAGCTTCCCCAAGTTCAATCTCAGTTGATGAACTTTGGGTAGGGGATGATTTTGACTGTGTTGGCATTGTGCACCAATGTCTCAAACTGAGCTAACAAATAGCAAAGGTGGTCCAGGGACTTCCTGGCCTATCATATGCCATGCATAGAGGTTTTCTGGGTTTATCCTCCTTTCCCATTCATTCAATTTTCCCTTAATTGGTGCAGTATCATCCCCAGGCCAGCCCACCTCAAATAAAATTTAAAAAGTTAAGATATAGTTATACTGTTTTAAGGGTGGTTAGCCTGGCATGGTAATTTTAAAAAAAAGCCTGACATGGTATTTCCTGCTTCCATTCTAGTGCAGGTTTTGTTCACATGTTCAAAACCTGTACTGGCTATAAAAAACCTTGGTGTGGTATATTTGTCCTAAGGCTGACCTGCCTCAATTACTTTTTTTATATACTGTTTTAAATTCATTATCTGATTTTATACTGGTGTTATTGAATACTTTACTTTATAGACATTAAGTTACTAGATAAATTTTATATGATTGATAGCCTTTAATAATGACTAAAACTTAGTTATAATGGTTATGAGAGTTTATTGAGAACTAGACATTATCCTAAGTACTACAATAATATAATCTTTTTCATGATCAAGCAGTTGAATCATAAAGTGCTTATGAGATACTATATATACAAGAGAATAAATCTAGTCAACGTTAGCTTATATACAGTTTCATGAAAACTTTCATTAATAAGTTTTAATATCAATCTATCTTCATAAGAGTGTCTATGCTAGTAAAACCTGATGAATCTATAATAATTACTTTATCTATAATATAAAGTAATAAGATAAAATAAACTTTTTATAATAACAGAATATAGTTTTAAGTGTGATAACCTTTTAGAATTTAGCTAATAGTTACTCAAACAAATATAATTAGACAGTGTCTAGTATTTATAAAAATATAAGGTTATAATAAAGAATATGATTTTTTATCAATGCATATTAATTATTTTATTATATTACGTTAGCATGATATTCCCTATATATGGTAAACTTGGGATTTATCTTAGTGTATTTGATTATTTTGAAGCAATATTTGCTTTATATTTGTACCTTTATGTATATATAACAACTATACTATTATTATAAACATTTTCTTAAATTTTATTTATCTTGTTTTTTACTATCTCTTATACTAGCAGGTACCACAGCTTATCCAGAACTATTAGTTCAACCACCAGTTATCTTATAGATAGATAGTCATGGCCAATTGACCCATCATTGCTTGGTTTTATAATTCACCAAATAATATTGATTGATTATATGTTGGTTTTTAAACTGGTAGATGGCCATCAATAAGTTTAGGAAGTCATTAAACCTATTAAACTAACCAAAATCTATCAACCACTTGACCAAATCATTATACTTATTCATCTACTAAAAACTACTCACTTATTCAACCCAATTTTTTTAAATCAAATATATACCACTTACCACTCATCTAAAACCAATTGAAACTATCAGATGGACAAAAACATCAATCACTTAGCTGTAACCATTGAATCTATCAAATTAACTACATATACACTAACTGCTTAGCCAAAATGATATTCAGATTCCCATTAATATCGTATATAAAAGGGTGGTTAGCCGAGCTGGTAAAACTGCTTCCACCCTAAGTGCAGGTTTTGTGTTCGAAACCTGTACTGGCTAGAAAAATTCTCGGTGTGGTATATTTGTCGCATGGCCGACCCACCTCAAATAATTTTTTTTATAAATTTTATTCGAGGTGGGCCGACCTGGGGATGATACCGCACCGATTAGGGAAGTGAAGAAAATGGGAAAGGAGGATAAAACCCGGAAAACCTCCATGCACGGCGTATGATAGGCCAGGAACTCCATGGACCGCCTTTGCTATTCGCTATCTCGGTTCGGGGCATTGGTGCGCAAAACCAACATAGTCAAAATCGTCCCCTACCCAAAGTCCATTACCGGGATCGAACTCGGGAGGCAGTGGTAGAGGGTCCATACTCTACCACTGGGGTATCCTCCCTTCAAATATTTTTTTTAATATCATATATATCATTTTTTGCATCTTACATAAAAGTTTTTTAACATAAAAATAAATCTGGCTTAAAAGTGCACACAGACCCATTTTTCACCCATATGGAAAATTTTAAAGCTATGCATGCCATAGTTTTGGGTCAGCATCACACACAAATACACATGAAAAACTTCCTTTTATTATAGTATTCTTAAAACTAGAAAATATAGATTATATAATCAAAATGAACTATAAGCCCAACTTTAGTTAATCATTGCTCAACACATATGTTATAGTGATATCATAAGAAACAATTACTAAAGTTTAATATGGTAACTTCATATTAAATCAACATACTTTACATTTAGTAAGCTTGGTAATATAATTTTAGAATAGGTTCTCATCTTATACATACCAGGTGAATTTGCTAATTATACTCACATAATGGAATTATCTGGCCTGTTGAAAATGTTAACTAGTTTATGGTTTATTCAAATCAATAGCTGTGATTACTAAATGGGCACCACTGCCTATTTATTTATCTATTATGAGGGCTTTGACTTCTATTAATACAATGTTTCAGTGGATTAATAATGGTAGGCACCTTTTTGGCTAGTTTAACCTAATTCAACTTTTTTATTTAAGCACTGATTCAGTCTTTATAATGAGCTCTTTTGATGTCTGGTGGTTCCCAAAGCATCAGGCTGAATTGCCAATATTCTAAGTTGTGCTCCTCATTAGATTGGGTAAGCTATTTTAATGCTTAAGCCTTTTATGAAGTATCTGGGACAAGCCCCAATAACATTTAATATTTTGATTCATGGTGACTAAAGCTGAGGATAAAATTGATAATTAATATTACAATCTCTTTGGGAAGTTTCAAAGACTAAAACTGAGAATTAATTTCAAAAATTATTTATCAAGATTTACCAGTGGACAATGCCAAGGATTTTCTATTTATGATTGCCAGCTGATGATGCCAAAGATTTTTAATCTATGGTTACTGGCAGATGATGTTGAGGATTTTTGCAAGGATGAATTTTGAGTTTCCAGTGGGTGACATTGATGACATTTAAAATTGTAGCCCTAAAAATGTATTGCATTTTATCCTATCCCTAGTCTAATATAACCCCAAAGTAAGGTGCATAAGAAAATACAGTATTTCCTATTCTCATAAAAATTAGTTATGTAGGCAAATGATGGCTGCTGATCAGCTATAAAAACCCACCTTTATATATAAATAAAACTCTTCATTGACCTACTCTTACCACTTTTAAGTTAATCCACTCCTGTAAGTCTGAAGTAGTTCAAATAATTTATGAGAAATAGATGTTAGGTAAAGCATTTAGGGAGTGGTTGAATCTATCACTTCTCACCTGGAGCTACCTGGAACCTTTGCATGAGTCTCCAACTAAATAATAACAATGAGGGACATAAGGACTGAGTACCCCCAGGTAGGAATCACAAGGGTCAATCAAGCCAACCTGTGGAAGTATATAGGGGCCAATCTATTGATGTCAGTACTCCTCCTAGTGAAGTTGTTGGTATGCTGATTGGGGAGTTGCTGCTGTGAACTAGTATTGAAAAGTTGCCAGTGAAGGCAAGATAGCAAGGGGCCAGAAGTCTTCATACTGTTAATCCTGGCACAATAGCAGTGTTCTGAACCATTTGAAAATGTAAAGTTTTCAACATGGCCAAACCTATTGTCATGGAGTCAGATGCTAGTATAACAATTTCTCATCTATAGAAGAAATCAAGGATATCCACCAGCAAGGCTTGGGAAGGACCCTGTGACCAATTGGACCTCCAATACATCAAGATCAGAAGATAGCCTTGAAAATATTGATGGGTAAACAATATAATTGATATGTACAATGATGGATCATTTTTACTTATCATATATATGAAAGAATAGCCAACTAGGACTGCATATTAAACTGTAACCTTTTTGATTTGGTTTTATTTTAAAGAAAAATTTTCAATGTCAGATTTAAAGGAAAAAATCTGAGAATAATGACTGTACATGTGATCACTTTTTAAAATGAAATTAGTCTAGCAAGATGACCATTAATTCTAAATCAATTGAGGACAATCAACTGATGACTGTGCTGCAAAAACACCCCATAAAAAGCAGAAAAGGATTTTCTAATCCACAATAAGGAAAATAAGTTAATCTGAACACACTAGATTTATTTAGAAAGCTAATGTAGTCCAAAGACAGTTATCTAGGAGCTAGGTAGAGTAAGCTGGGGTCTTCTTGTGGCGTGACCAAGGAAAGCCCATGGAAATATTGGTAGGTAGCCAACACCAGAGCTTAGAGAGTCACCACATAAGGGTCCTGTAGTGGCCTGAAAGAAGTGTGGGATGGAAGCTGTTGACTGTGATCCAACCTGTTCTTGTGGGTGCTTCCACTCTCCTTTGGGGAGAATATGGCCAGGAAGGGGGAGGCAAGAGTTGGGCATATCATTTGTCACACTACTTTCCTAAGAGGTGGGGCGCTGCAAAAGCAGGTCTCAGTGACAAGGGTGGGGCAATCCTGATTGGCTAGGCTTCAGCCCACCTGTCTACAATAATTACTACAGTTTTTTAAGTTGACCTAAAACCTGGATAGTGGCCAGTAGCTTATGTGAGCTTATACTGATGCAGAAAAAGGTGAGAACACTCATGTACCAAATTGACAGACCAACCTAAAAGGACTGAAATGGTTCCTGTACAAAAAGGGCCCAGAGAGCAAACTTCATCACAAAACAGACTGAAAAGACCAACTCTGTTAACAAATAAACAGCAGGAATGGCCCTTGCTGCACAGAAGGCTCTGGACTCCTTTGAAGCCGTGGCCACTAATGGATTTGAGGTTGGAACCAAGCTTTTCAAAGTGGGGAACTCTGGCCCCTCAAAATATTTGACAGCTAGCATGGTGGAGAGCCTCAAGAGGGCTTAATCTGTGGAAGTGAAGACTGGGTGGTCTAAGAAGATGCTCATGGACCACATTTTTGAAGTGTGCGTGTTTACTCCACTCCATATTTTGCATTTGACTCCTGGGTTAAAAATTATGACTTTTCAATCTAAGTATCAAAATGAACAGGTTTTGGCTGCCAGTTTAAGCACCAAGAATGAGGAGGCCATATTTCTCAACATTGGCACCAAGATCAGAAGGTTTATACTGAGTGACGTACCATCTGTTGCCACTAGAAGGGCAATGATGTCTCATTTGAAAGGCTTTGGCAGAGTGATCTCCTTTAATTAGAACAAGATGGTAAAGAACTTGAAGCAGAAGGACTGTAGATTCAAAAAGTTCACTGTAGGCTCTGGGGACTGGGTTTTGAAAAGTGAACTTTCAAAATAATACGGGGATTTGCCTCATTCAGCCACTGTGGGGACCTGGAGTGTCCTTGTGGTGCCGCTGGACAAGTGCTTCTTGTGTGGCACGAAGGGGAACGTCAGAGCCAAATGTCCTCAGGCTAAAACTCCTGTGGAAGTGGCCAAACCTAACGGGCCTAGAGATGGGGTGCCAGCAATGGTGCCCTCAGAGAAAGAGAAGTTGGCTCTCCAGAAGGCGTTGAAGAAGCTAACTGAGTTGTCAGCCAAAGCAAAGGAGGCGGCGGCTGGAAACTCCAGTTCAGAGGCAGTGACTGAGGTGCTGAAAGGTGCCAGAAAGGTCAACAAGGAGTCAATTTTGGACCAAGAAGGTGCAGGAAGCCGCTAGACTCCAAATCAAGCTTAGTGTTGTTTTAGCCCATTTTGAAAAAGACATTATGAAACAGCATGTCTCAGAAATGGATGGGGTTCTCCACATTACTCAATTGAGGAAGAGGCGTGCTACCACAATGGATGTGGGTAGGTTGGAGCATGTGAGGCCCGTAGGGGAAGAGGCAAAGGTGAGGGAGGTGCTGCCTGCTAGTAATAGTGGGTCAGGGCCTTCTAACCCAATGACTCTAACCAAAACGGAGGGGTCTGTTGAGGACCCCAGCAATGGCAAGATTCCGGCTGCTGCTGTGACTGAGCAGCCACCACCCCCAGCCAAGTCTAGTACTGGAAAGGGTAGGAAGAAACGTGGTTCCACTAAACCAGTTGAGGTGGAAGAGGATGGGGACCCCCAGATCCTAACACCAAAACCTCTTCAATTTCAAATCTATGGCAATCAGGGTTAAATTTGCTAAGGCGTGGGGTCTAAATGTCTTCAGGCAGCGGCAGCGGGTGAAACTCAGATTGTAACAACATGGGATAGATATTGGCTCTCTCACTGAGACTAAGTCCAAATATGGGGTGGAAGAGGACTGGTCTTACCAGTTCCCTCTGAAGCAATCATTTTACTCTCACTTGGTAGATCAACCAAACTCAGACTCGCCTCTAGGGGAGAGAAAGAGGGAGGGGGAAAAACCAAAGGGGGTATTTTGGTCTGGTGGGCGGACAAGGTCAAGGAGATGGACAAAAGGGTATCAGTTCCAGGAAGAACAGTGACAGTGATGTCATTGTTTGGAGAGGAATCAATTTGGTTTATCAGTTTGTACGCGCCCAATTCTGGGTCAGAAAGGAAGGCCCTCTTCCAGAAGGTCAGCCTGAGGATCCAGGAGGAAGGCATCAGGGGTCAATAGTGATGGGGGGAGACATGAACTGTGTCTGCTTTAGGTATGACAGGGTTAGGGCTTCAGGCAACTGGAGTTCTGATCCTGGAGTCCACAAGTTGGCTGGTCTAATGATCAACCTTGACCTACTGGATGTGTGGAGAGCGGGCCATGGTGAGGAGAGGGAGACTGGATGGACTCAATTTCAGAGGAATCATTCTATTGCACTAACCTTGTGTCAGTGCCCTAGCCTCTCCTGAGTCACTGCAAGTTGATCCTTCTGAATTATAATCCAGGTGCTTCAGACCACAGGCCCCTTGAACTGCAGATCAGTGACCCTCAGGTTGCTTCTGTGGGGAAAGGGATCTGGAAACTGAACCCAGAACTCCTTGAAATGGTCTCCACTTCAGGAGATCATGAGGGTGAAGGTGAGATGGTGGAGAAGCCAGACGTGTCAGTAAAGTGATTGCAAATGAAGGCTGATCTCAAGATGGCATGTGAAATCTTTGGAAGATAGCTAGAGACCATGCATATAAGGTATGGAACCTTGGAGAGGAGCTTTGAGAGTACCTTTAAGCAGGCTGCGGTCAGTATGGCATCTGCCTACATGGCCAAGGCTGAATTGTATGCAAAATTGATGAAGCCTTCATGCTGGATCATCTCAAACAAAGGAAATCTAGGTGGGATGAGGACTCTAACAGCAATGTGGCTCTACTCCGCAAGGCAGTAGGACACTCACCCTCAGCAAGGATCTTGTCACTTTGTGATTAGGGAGTTGAAGTAGAGGATGCAACTTGCATGGCTGAAGTGGCCAAGTCCTACTATGAGGACCTTTATGGCATCTCAGAGAATGTCCCAGAGGCATTCAAAGTACTCACAAGCAGACTGAGTAATGCCAAAGGAGACCCAGTAGCAACTATGTAGCAAGGTCCACAAGTCAGAGGTGTCAGACACCATTTGCAATGAAAGAATGGTAAGGCTCCTGAGGAGGATGGGTTGATACCTGAGCTTTACAAGTTATTTTGGGAAGAAATGTCAGAAATGCTTGCTGAGCTCTAAAATTAACTCCTAGTCTCCAGTGCAATTTAGTTGGCTTTTTCAAAAGGCGTGGTGGTGGTGTTGTATAAGAATGGCGATTCCTCCCTCATGGGGAACTATCAGACTTTATCTCTACTTAATGTTGACTATAAGATCTTAATGAAGATCTAATTAATCGACCAAAGGGGGTTGTGGCAGATGTTGTTGGGAAAGAACAAAATGGGTTTATTTCAGAAAGGTTAATTACTTACAGTTTGATGCTGTTTTACCTTATAGAAGAATGGGCAAGTAAACAATATGAAAAGAGGCGGTGGCTATTGTTACTTGATCTATTGAAGATGTATGATTAAGTGAATCTCGAGTTCCTTTGAAAAGTGTTAAGCAGGGTTGGAATCAAAGGGCGCTTGTTGAGACTGCCTAAAGCGATTTATGGGAAAGCCTCATCGGTTGTCAATATCAACGGGGTCCTCTCCCACACTTTTAAGGTGTGCAGGGGCGTGCATTAGGGAGACCCTCTATCTCCCTTGTTTTTTGTTCTTGAAATAGAGACCCTTTAAGTGGCTCTCAGAAAGTCGGACCAGAGGAAACTTAACATCAACAGCAAGGAGTACTCCCACCCAATGTTTGCATATAATACGTGGGTTTATGTTTCATTGGAGGAGGAGGAGAAGGTGGCGATGAATATTCTGAAGATGTACCAGAACACAAGCATTATAAAGGTCAATCTGTCAAAATCCAGGAATTACCCATTGGTAGAACAGCAATGTTGGATGTGGCACCAAAGAGCTCGATCCCCTGGATGGCAACATGGGAGGAGTTTATGTACCTTGGGTGTCCCATCCTTGGGTGGGCATCGCCGCACAAAATGTGGCTCAAACTTTAAGTGGACCTTAAAAAGCGGCTTGTAAAAGGCAATGTCTCAACTTATCTTATTGGGGCAGGGCCATTGTCATGAACATTTGTATTCTTTCCAGACTATGGTACATTTCTAAATTTTTTCCACCGCTGGCATCTTCCATCAGAAGAATAAAGAGTTCAGTTATTCAATTAATCTGGCAAGGGTGGCCGTCAAAAACCAGTTTCTCTAACTTGTGCCAGGAGGTGTAGTAGGGGAGTATTGGTCTGATTAATGCTGGGATTATCATCAAAGCACTTCAGCTGAAGTGGATCGCATGTGCGCTTGGGAGGGAAGTCCATTTGTTGGGCTCCAATAGTAAAAAACTACCTTTCTAAGGCTTGAAAGGACAGAACAGATAAGGATCTTGGTGTCATCTGGGGCATCAATCAAGGGGCCAATCCAAGAGCAAGAAACTTACCAGGCTACTGAAAGGATTACTTTAGAGCTTGGGCAGGCAACAAGGGTAGATTAGAGGGTAGATAGTGGACCATCAAAAGGATCTGGGAAATTCCCCTTGTGGAGGAGCTTGGGGACTGGAGATGGAACCTCGTCTGCGCAAGGCCTTTAAGCACTTTATTGGGGTGGTTCACCGGGAGGACCTCCTTGATGGTGATGGCCAAAGAGTGCTTAGGGTGAAAGCAGCTAATAATGTTGCTAGTGCCTCCAAGGTGCTGGTAAGGAAGGCATGGGATGTTGTGGAAGCAATTGAACTGCCTTCTTGATGGAGGGAAGCAATTACTTCTCTGGCTGCATTAGAGGCTTGGGAAGCCTTTTCAGAAGGTCGTGAAGAACAGGATTGGCGGGTGTTACTGAAAGGAAGAGAAGACTGGAGATACTTCAGATGAAAAAGCCTCTTTGTCCTTTTAGACTGGCAAAAGGTGGGAGGTGGTGATGGTGTCTGCCTCTCAGAGTTCACAACTGCAAGGTTCCAGAAGTTAAAAGACAGAGAACTCTGTTTTACATACTTGTCCTGAATCACTTGCAAAATGGGACCTGGCCTGATGGACCTGTGGGGGAAGAGGGTAAAGGGATGCTGGTCTATACCAGTTCAGAACTTTCTTTTCCAACTCTGCAGCAACATTTTGGTCACTGGGGCGACTCTACATAAGTGAAGTAAGCATAAGGAGGATGACCTTCTGTATGCCTGTAAGGTGTGTGGAGGGGAGGAGACAGAAAAGCACATCTTCATGGAGTGTCCAGAAGCAGATGCTGTGTGGAGTAGTGTTCTCCTATGGTATTAAGAGTACCAACCAGGGTGTAAGTTATCCTCTGGTCATCTCACATGGCCAGAGATCCTGACTGCATATGCTCATCAAAGTCTGCTTGCAGATAAAGAGGGTTTCAGGGTCTGGTGCACGATATGGGGAGAGGTGATGTATGGTCTATGGCTTGCCAGAAACCAGCGTTGCTTCCCTTAAGAAGGAATCCAGGGAACAGGCTCCCTGGCCATAGTCAAGAGATGGCTAGAAATAGCTGTGGAAAGCTATGGTAATCCTCTTTCTTATAGTAAGTCCAACTTGGGGGTCAGTCTGGTCTCATTCCTCACAGTAAGGAATAGGAGGCATAACTCTGAACTGGCTGGGTAGCCTTTGCTACCTGGTATACCAAAAAGTGAGGAATATGTTAGTTTTGGGGTGGTGTGAGCCACCCCATCTTCAGTTGGGTCCACATCTGTGGTGCTTAGGTTTGTGCAGCCCCAGTGCAGCAGGGTGCAGTACCTCAAGTTTAATCCTGCAAAGTCACCTGCACTGGGTGCCCTAATGGGCACACAAGAATTAAAAGACAGTCATCCACCAAAGATTAACATGTGGGAGCTGAACTAGATAAAATCAATATTTTACATTTCCTGCTATTACCTTAAAGTCCTAGAGATTGAACAAACTTCAATAAAATATTAATTCTTTAATTACTTCTGGGAATAAAAATATTAAGGCGGATTGACCTTGAGATAAATATACCACGCCAAGTTTTCTAGCCAGTACTGATTTCAAACTGGTTAAAAAAACCTTAAAAAAGTGGAAGAAGGAATTACCCTGACAGTCTAACCACCCCTACTTCTGGAGATAAATGCACCAATTTATATATTAAAAGATTATTATGAATTATATTATTGTGCAATTATTTCTTTTACTTGGAATAAAAGGAAGATTAGCTTAAGAAAATATCTAGTTTTAGGAGTGTAAAGAGTAAACTAAAATAGTTGTATTGATTATTAAAGGGCTTGAGAATGTTGTGTCAGTACCAAGTAAAAAAAGAATCTACTTCAATAAGGTCTGCTGTGACAAAAGCGTCAAAATTGCCTATTCTGATTTGGGAGCTTATTGCTGATAATGCTAGAATTGCCATAGTTGGTGCTCACTACAGGGATATGTACTACATTGGACCCAATGATGGATCAAAATGAAACTAACAGAATTTATGACTCCAAATTTAAATCAATTGGATGAAGCGCTTGATTTAGCACCAGTGGAAGTGAATTTCTAAATTTTTCTGAACTTGAATGCATTAAGACAAGACTATTGCTTTAAAGAAAATAGTATTTTTGCTACAGGAGTACTGGACCAAGTTTTAGATACTGCCAATGCACTCACCTTGCAGCTACCCCCTTATCAAGTCTATAACACAAAATTATGACTTTTTTCAGCCTTGAAGAACTAGAAGGTCTAGGTACAACATTTGGATGATGATAACAAATTTACCATTGCTTCTTTCAATTGAAAGGGTGAGAAGCTAGATTGCTGCAAAAAATATGAAAATTATGGACCAGCAAATTAAAGAGTCAAAGACCCACAACCAATGAATCCCACAATTAGTTGCCATACAAACCAGCGGAACCTCTATAAAAGTTACACTAATCTTTACAACTCAATGGCTATTAGCTGAATGAATACCAAAAAACCCAAACTTTAAGCTGAAAGCTAGGACTAATTTATACTATGTGAAAGGAAAAAATTTCAGGTTCCTTATGTATGTATAAAAACAGTATGGACGGAGTCAGCGACATACAGAAGGCCTAAAATGCCAAAGGATGATGAGCATTGAGGCTCAAGAAGTATAAGAGCTAAATTAGACTAGGATTTAGCTGAACTGAAATTAAGGAAGTTCTATTGTCAAAATCTGGTAGCACTCAGGACATGCAAAATATAAAGCAACAATCCTGTTAATAAATATGGGAAAACCAAGATGGCTTCCAACTCCATGGCAATATTACTTAGATACTTAACAGCTTTGGACCACTGAAAACCTATCTCTGATAACCGCAAAGGCCGTCCTGATTTGTTCTCTTAATTACCATCATCAACGTAGGATGTTTATGACATTTGACTTAAGAGAGCTAAAGTTCTTGAAGAAGGTCTTTTAAGTAATTTTAACGTACAAGGAACCTTATAGAGGGAGGCTAAGATTCTCAGGAACCAGTAACAACAATAATAAGGCTATTTACATGGCGCAGAACAAAAGTAAAATAATTTTGAAAGGGAAGCTTTGCAAGCCAACCAAATAGTACCAGCCCAAGAAATTTACGTTGTAACAAGTGTAATCAATCAGGACACTTTTAGTAGGATTTTTATACATAAAAAAACCTGAATACCCACATATAAAGAAAGAGAGATAACCAGTCACTGCAGTCAACTGGATTAACCTCCATACAAAGGGTGAAAATGATGATGAATACTCTGCCAAAGACAACAACGGTCACTCTTAGGTAGAGGCACCTGAAGAGGTCATGATATCTATGAGACTAAGGACCTACAAAGTCGCATATAAAGCCAAATTGATTTATCTGGCCAAGTTTTTAGAGCCTATTCATGTCATCAAAAGCATTGATAAGGGAGAATGTCTAGTGCATTAAGCGTCTATTAATATTGAGAAGACAGAAGAAGAGATGTTAGTGAAGTCAACAAATAAGTATCTAAAAGAGGGACATAATGCGTTTATAAAGGTGAAAACTGAAGTACTTAATAAGTAAAAACAACTTTGAGAAGAGTCTCACTAAAGTGGAATTTATCATTTAAAAAAGTCTGATTGCCTGATAATTTGAACACTGGATTGCATATCAACATAAATGCTTTAAGTTAAATGAAAAACTCAAGTATCTACCAGACATTGACTATGACATAAATTATTAATATAAGGACCAGACAAAGTCCCACGTGCTAGCAGCTTACTCTGCTCTATCATTAATTTTTTGAAGTAATAAACTTTATATAGAGCACTATGAGCTTCCTTAATTACCAATTTCTTTTAGTCTTTAAGAATGAGGAGTCAAAACCCTAAATGCAGCTCACATGCATGAACAAGATGAAAAGATTAATCTAATTAGTTGAGTATCTACTTAAAACAAAGGATTTAAGAAGTTACAACTTCAGTGGAAGCTGACAAAAATATACTTAAGTATGGATGATAATTACAAGATTATTCCTGATGAACAATGAGTTATGCCATTAGTGATAAGTGTTAGGACTAATTAAAGACAATGCTTGAAATATAATACTTGGAAGGCAGTTATATTAAAGACCTAGATTATTACCAGGCCTCTACTTATCAGGTTGTACTGGAGAGTTTAAAGTGGTGCTGGAGGTATCACCAGATGGACAGTACAAGTGAAGAAAGGACAAGTTGTGGCAAACACTGAATTTGCAAACTATATTGCCATTGTCTCAGTTCAAATGATAAGAAAATTTAATGAGTTTAGTCTATGTGAAGCAATTAAAAAGGAACAATAAGGGTTAGAGGACCTTCTTTAGGAGTGTTGAACAGCTTCAGTAGTTGTGGACAATACGCAATGATGACAGAAAGTTCTAAGTTATAACTTATTGGCAATTTTTATAACATACAGTTTTTCTCAGAATAACTTATTTTGAAGAATTTGTCAAATAAAATATTTTACTAATACAAAGAAATATTAAATTTTAATTGGTGGCTTTGATATATGTAGTGGGGTGGGATGATTATGAAGATGCATTGTATACCCTGATATATGAGCTAAAGGATCTTTCATTTACTTATGAATAGACTTGGCACAAGGCAACCCCATATTAGGTAAGTTTAATTCATTATGTTCATCTCCCAATCTTCTTAGTCTGTAGTTGTTGTTTCTTTAAACAAGAGTAGTAGGTTCATCATCCATTCCCAATGCAACATTGTTAAACTTGGGTCATTCCAATCCAGGTTGTTAAAGGTTGAAAGGGGTTCTAACCCTAACATCACCCTTCCAGATATTATCATAAGGGGGCATAGCTCTGAAGAAATAGCGCGTGGACTAACTACATCCCCAGATTTGACAAAAGTAATAGAGTACTCAGAGCCTCATCAATGTATGACCTTATAGGGTTTTAGACCAACTTAGTAGCCACTAAAGTCTTTGACTGTCAGGTCTATTATGGTTAAACATCACCAAATCTCTATTTTAGATCTAAGTTAGTGCAGGTCTTCAAAAAATTTGCTTCAAGAGTATATTGTGTAATTTATTATAAATAATTGATCATCTTTCTAAAGATTGTAATAATTTAATCTTGTCTGCCATTGCCTCATGATTGTTCTTCCATCTCTTAAGTGGCATAACCCAATTAGGGATGTACACTGGAGAGAATACTGAGTACTTGTCCATATATGGTGTTGAGTAGTTGACTGGATTTAATTGTTGGGAGATTTGATAAAAAAACAATAGTATTAGCTTATGACTAATTTATTATGGATTATGTTGAAGATATCAGTGATTAGCTATCAAAAAATTCCAAGTATATGAAAAGCTTGGGATCTGTGGCCTAGCAATTCCACTTAATAATATTCAACTAGATAACATGGGCCTGGGGCTCTATTGGTTAGGTCAGACTAAATAATAGTTGACTTAATCTGGGCTCATGGGCTTTGTTGGTCTCTGTCAAAATTAGTTTTTAATGTCAGTTAGGTTTTTAATTAAATTATTACTAATTAGTGGTACAAATCGCCTTGGTATGTGCTACCATTCTTTGAGAGGAGGAACGGTTTAGCTATTATCAGATGCATCAGAGGAAACGATGTCTTGAAATAAGTTTCAGTAAGACACTGACAACGAGGCTGAGATGAGTTACCACAGAGCCTCATAGTTTATAGACCCTCTTAATTCTTCATTGTGATCCGCTGGCTAAGTGGCAATGAGAGGTGAGGTGTCATGGGTAATGTGTGCTTAACATCAAGCCCTATAAATTCTTCCTAATTACATACAAATAAAAACCAATTTTTAGCATAATAAGTTGATAGTTTAATATACAAGCTTTTTTTATTTAATACTTTTTTTGTTGTATTAAGTCATAAAACTACTTGGGATCAGAAGAATTAGGGCGGCTAGCCATTGTACAAGTAAATGATAGGAGAATACAGCCTTGAAGTGTCATTTCTAAGGAGTCTATATCTTAATTACTGTCACCATCTGGTCTAATGTCTCTATACAATAGGCGCTCAAACTCTGATTAATATACAAAGAAGAACCAGACCATTTGAAGTAGGCCAAAACTTCAACAAGTAACGCTCATGGCTGGGAACGCAGATGGTGACCACGCCAAACAGGGGAGCAACCCCAATCAATTATTCAGAACCACTAATGGGCCCAACGGGAATACTGAAATGACTGTGTCCCAGATTAACTAGAGCGATGTACCCATCATTACCTACCCTGATGAACCCCTTTCACATGAAGAGCTGGAACGTCTTGAACATCAGTTGTTAATAGGGTAGAAAATGGGATAAGGGCCCATGGACAACAGAAGTAATCATTTCTATCACCAATGACAGCAAGATGTGTTGTGGATGAGATATCTAGCTCATCACCAAATTGAGGGCAGCTCAAATCCAAAACAATTTAATTGGGATAGAGAACATTGCCCAATGCTTAATGAATTTGTACACCCTAACTCAGGAATTCTCAGATGACAATTTTCCACCATCATATGACCATCACTGAGCTAATAAACTTTTCACACAACTCCAGCCAGGCAGGCCAAATCATGAATGAGCAATTGGAAGCTAACTTCGCTGAGGTCCATTCTAGTCTGGAGGAAAGTTATAATCTAGCCACTTGGGCTAATGATCAGGTATCAGAATTAGTGAAAGAGCTAAATGACAGATTGCATCCCATCTTTGACAACTTCTTGGAGGAAAGAGGAGTTAGCAAATCTTGGGTTAGCAATATCACTCAGACTTCCATTAATGCTTTGGAGTTCATGAGGCTTAACCACAAAGACCAAGAGGCGCAACTAAACCATAACAATGAATTTTGTGACCAGTATCAATAACTGAGCGCCCAAATTTTGCAGATGAAGGATGATTACACTGAGAAAATCAACTACTGGCGCACAAATTTTGAAGGCCAATGGGTGGAGAATAAAAAAGTCCAGGACTCCATTGATTAGCTAGAATGACAGATTGATAATATCAATGAGGATGTTACCTCTATCAATGAGTCAAAAATATTCTCCATGGAGAAGTAAACCATTGCAAAAAAATAATTAAGGAAAAGGACCAAGTGATTTCCGTCCTGCAACTACAAACTGCTATCCTAATTAAGGAAATTGTGAAACTAAAGAAAAAATTGAAACTGTATCAATTGGAAAAATGAAATTAACGATAAAATCTGAGCATTGGATGACAGTCATTGCTATTGTGCCATAAACCATTTAACTGGAAATACTTCTGTATATTATGAAGATGAAGCTTCAGAAGTAGCTACAGAAACTGACGCTGGGCCACGTCAACAAATGACTAGCAATATGGTTGCTTTGGCTAACCCCAATTCCTCAAACCATGGTGAAGTGCCTCAGCGCCCTGATACGCCTGGTTCAATCCAGCAAAGATTTAATTGTGATAAATATGAGTGGGAGAACAATAATTATAAACCGTTAAACCTGCCTGCTTTTGACAAGAAGTGTAGCCACATTTTTCAAACGCTTTAAAATGGCCATGTATGGGGCCAGTGACCGCAACAAAGCAGCCACTATGATCAACTGCTTAGATAAGTGGAGCATTGAGCTAATTATGCCTCACTTGGATGAAAACTTAACCTACACCAAAGTCAAAGAGGTCGTACTTTGTAAATTTGGAGGCCAAAACGAATGTCAACTAGGATATCTAAGTTTATGAACATTTGCTTTAAGAAAGAAGAAACAATTGACAAATTTGTAGATCAGTTCTAAAGAAAAGCTCAAGTTCTCCTAGGTGCAAAGGCTATGATTGATTTTGACGCTAAGATTGCATTACAACATGCAGTACAACCTTACCAAAATTTGTCAAACACTTTATTGCCTGCTTTTGTGCAAAATCTTGCAACATACAAATTGGTTGATTATCTGCGCAGATTTTCACAAAATATGGCCCTCCCAATACTGGATACAGATTAGGGCCTGCTGCCTCTGCAGAAAAAAGCCTTTGAAACCAATAAGAAGACTGACAGTGATCCACCTGTTAAAGATGATCCAACTTAACTTATAAGGGCCCTACGCCCATTGAATGAGATAGCTTGCTATAACTGCAATTGTAAAAAGCACTTTGCTTACTGATGCTGTCAGCATAGTGTCAATGTAGTCCTTCCTGATTATGTGCAGAAGGAGGGAAAAGAACAAGCACACTAGATGCAGGATGCTCAATTGTGCCAGAAACGCCAGTTCCACCTGACTGACAAGAGCATGCAGGCCATGTGGCCTCAATTACCAATGAAATGAATTTCATTTTAATACCAAATGAAGATTCTAAAAACATACATGCAGTAACTCGCTCTCAGAGTAAGGTTGTCTACCTGAAGCCTCTGAAGTAGTAACTAAACTGTACATGCAACAAATACTTGAGAATATTCCAGCCAAGGGGCTGAGTAATACAGTAGATACTCCAAGCTTGAAGGGGTTGAATATAGCTATGCCAATTGACACATTCATCAATGAATGTCCTAGTATCAGAAATACTTTGAAGCACACTCTTAACTCTTTGGATTCTTCTCATTTTCATTTAGTAAAATCTATTGATTCTTATTAATCTGAGTGCTCTTACGTTGATATTCTGATCAACAAAATTAAAGTTGTAGCTATTGTTGATAGTGGAGCACCTGTAAAAATTGTCTCCATAAAGCTGGTCAAGAAGTTAAAAATTGCTCCAGACATTGCCACAATCAGGAATTTGGGACAGCGGTCCCCAACAGCACTAAAAGTGAAGGATCTTACAGCACCCTGCCGTTGCAATTTGGGGCTTTGGTAGTAGCTGCACCTGCAATAGTGTTTCCCAAAGCCAATTATAATATATTAATTGTAACTCTTTTTCTAAGGACCTATAGGATCTCATGCAATTTTAAAGAAAAAAAATCAAGACAATATATTGGGACAATCACTCCCAATTTACTACTTTCATGCCAATATGAAGCCCACTAGACGTTGCAAATAATTTATTAATACATATTATGCCAATGGGATAATACCAGTGGGATATATTGAGTGGGGAAATTGAAGCCACCCCATGCTAACTGCCATAAACAAAAATTGAGGAATACTCCTATGAGTGAATAAGGATGCAACAATAGCTTCAGGCCATCAACTGGTGATGAGGACTGGGACTAAGCTGGACATTCCAGAAGGACTATACAAGGAGGTTATACCACCTTGGAATCGCTCATGGGTGGAACCTAGTGTAGCGTCTGGAATACTTATATCAGGGCATGGGGAATTGATGTCCTATTAGCAAATTTGACCAGCTGAGTTATTAAAGTCAAGAAATATCAAGTAGTCACATTTGTGTATCTGATTCTGAGGGATGAGTTAAAATCAGATGTCAAATTTGGTGATTTATCTGAGTTTAGGTTACCAACTGAGGGCCTTGGGGCACATGCTGTAATTCCCCAAGGACATTTACTGGATTATTGGAACAACAGAAGGATGAAGCTCTGGAGTTGTTTGATTGATGCTCCAAAATTTTCGCCAAAGATGACCAGAATTAGGCTGTGCAAAAGGATTACAGCATTTTGAAGACACTGGAGACCATGTGCTTATTAGAATGAAGGCAATCTGGTGTACCCGGGATAGTGATGAGGTAGTCAGAGAAGAGTTAGACAAATTGATGAAAAAGTGAAATGATTGTGCCCTCAAAAGCCCGTGGGCCAGCCCAGGTTTGATTTTGAAGAAAAATATGACAGAAATCAAGTTGTAATCAATTATTGTCACCTCAATGCCATTTTTAAAAGAGGATTTGTATCTGTTGCCCAGAATTGATGATGCCCTGGACCTTCTGGGAGGGGAGAAGTATTTTACCATAATGGACCTTATCTCCAGATACTGGCAAATTGAACTGCCTCAAGAGGAGCAGGAGAAGTGTGCAATGATTGCTGTGCAAGGGTTATTTTAACTGAAGCGCATGCCATAGGGGCTATGCAATGAGCTGGCAACCTTTCAGCACGCAATGGACACAATTTTGGGGGAGCTTAAATTATCCTGTGTACTGGTGTACCTGTATGATATCAGTGTCTTTTTGTGATCATAATTCGAATATCTGGAGCACCTTGAACAAGTGTTAAAACGGCTGTTGAAAGCCAATATGAATATAAAACATAGAAAATGTCAATTTTTTAAAAAACAATTGGAAAACCTCAGGTTCTTCATTGATCCCAAGGGCTTGCAGCCTCAACCTTAAAAGGCAGAGGTGATAAAAAACATGCAAGCTCTGATAAGTATGAGGGATGTTCAAGTATTCTTAGGCATGGTAGGATACTATCAAAGATTTGTAGAAGGGTTTGTGAGGATTGCTGAGCCCCTATTCCATCTGCTACAAGGAGGAGTTCGTTTTTTCTGGGTAGCTGAGTGTCAGCAAGCTTTTGAGGTATTGAAAACCACAATGAGCATGGCGCCTGTCCTCCAATATCTGGATTTCAGCAGGCCTTTTATCATACAAATTGACGCCTTGTTGACCGCAATTGGGGGTGTGCTATCCCAGGTTGGGGATGACGGCGAGGAGCATCCAGTCAATATTGCAGAAGAATGCTGAATAAGCATAAGTGTAATTATATGGTGACTGAGCAAAAGTGTTTGGCTGTCATCTACGCTTGTAAACAATTTTGGATGTACATTAATGGCACCAAGTTTAAAGTATTGATGGATCACATCTCATTGCACTGGATCCACAATCTCAAGGAGCCTGAGGTATGGTTAGCCTGCTGGGCTCTAAAATTACAGGTGTATGACTATAAAATTATTAATAGAGCTGGAGTGGTCCATCAAAATGCAGACAGACTATCGTGACTTCCTATTGTAGCCATACTGAGAAGTTTGGCTGATGAGCTTCATGAAAAAAATGATTACTCAAAAGTATGGGGATGAGCTGCCTGAAGTAAAAAAGGCTATTGAAAAAGCATTAACCAATACCAAATATCAGAAATGGAGTTTTATAAAAAAGCTAAGCTCATTGGCCAACAAAGGATTTTCCCAAAACCTTCAGAACAAATGGAGGTCATTATACAATCCCAAAAGGCCGTCAGGCAAGGAGGACTGACCAAAACGCTAGACTTAGGTGTGATCTAGTTACTATTTGGATTCAATGCGATTTGATCTAAGATGTACTTGATAAATGCAATTAATTCAAATTGCAAAGCTCATGAAGTCAGATGTGAAGTATCAATTGATCTAACCTGAGTGGCCTGGCATACCATGTTCATTGATGTAGTTGGCCCTTTACTTGTGATTATCTTAGGAAACAAATACATAATTGTTGCTATTGACCATCTGACAAAATGGGTGGAAGCAAAATAATTTGAGATGTTGGGGCCTTAACTACTGCCAAGTTTTATAGATTGTATCATTTATAAGCACAGATGCGCCCAGAAGATCTTGACAGATAATGGCATGAATTTTACTGCCCAGATGTGCAACGGTTGAATGAGTTGATGTTCATCAAGGGAGTTTTGTCAACACCATACCATCCTGAGACTAATGGTATGGTAGAACGAGTGAATGGCACTCTAGTTGGCATATTGCACAAAAACGCAGCTGCGGCGCCTTCAAAATGAACGAATTTCATTAGTGCTACAGTATTTGCATACAATATTGGACATCACAGCAGCATGGGCCACTCTCCATTTCAATTTCTGTATGGTAGACAGCCAGCTCTACCTCCATTATTATATATTGTACTCAATTCAACTGAGGCAATTGGCCCAAAGAGTTATGTTGAGCAACTGGCGAAGACCTTAATAAAGTTGCAATCTGAAGCTTATCAGAAAGTGATTAATTAAAAATAATCCAGAAAAGCTATGACAATGCTAAACGAGCTACTGTGTCTAAGTTCCATAAAGGAGACTTAGTAGTATATTGTGACACTCAGCGCAAGCCATGCACACAAGCTGGCCTCACTTTAAAAAACGTCAATTTATTATATTGGAAAAATCATCTGAAGATGTATATACCATTAAGGATTAAGGCGGTTGGGTTGTGAATCAAGTACACGCTAAGTACTTTATCCATATCATAAAGAACAAAACAGAAAAAAAATATAAAATAAAAAAAAAAATAACAATACCAAAATAAAATAAAGATATGAAAAACAGATTATATACATGGGAAAAAGAAAAAGAAGACTTTAACAATTAAGAATATAAAAATTTAATTCATAAATTATGAAGCCTTGTCACCACTGAGGCTGGATGACCCTTTTTTGGGAGGGGAGGAGAGTGAGATCAAACAGAAGAAGCCTGTAGCAGAGTAGGAGAAACATGAACCTCATATAAGTCTTGACTATCAAAACCCTGTTGGAGATGCTCCAAACCCAAAAAGGCTCAGCACCAGGCACTCTGGCCTGGTCAGCTAAGGAAAGGCCATCAAACTAAAGAAATGACCATTAGAAGGGACTTTGAAACAGGCGAGAGAGGTTAAACTCTGGAGAAAAAGCCGCAGAAAGGAAGATACAGTCAGCGAGAAGACTTTCAAGACAAGGGTAAATGGGGGGAAGGAACACTTTTGCGTGAAACATCTGTGAAAGTGCATCTAAAACCCTGCGCATGTTGGGCATGGTCTCAGTGGAAAGAGTTGAAGGAGGGAAGCGAACACATGCTACCAGTAGAGCCATCTGAGGGATGTATTTTTCAGGAAGCCCTTTCACCAGCCTTTTACAAAGGGCTCAGTATATTAGAAGGATGTGCCAACCTTTTAAAACTCAACTTTTGAGGCCCAAAGGGATGTGAATATCTGTATGGACTGACATGGGAGTGCACCAAAGCCTAACTACAGAGTTAGCAAAGAGAAGAGCCTGATTAGCCTCAAAAATATCAAATGGGGAAACTCCAGGCTTGAAGGCAAGCGCAGAAGACAAGTAGGCTTCCACAAGTTCCATCATTGAATTGAGTTCAAACCTGACAAAGCCACACTGCCCACATGAAGGGATGAAATAAGGTTGGAAGAAGGGAAGAACTTGTAAAACTGAGAAAAGGAATTCAGGAAAGAGATCACAATCCAAAGTGAATTGGTGCCAAATGAGGATTTCTTTGGGATGACCAGCTTCAGGAGCGTGAAGAGTTAAAGAGGCAGCTGAGGGAGGATCATGATCGACTATCTGGATGTTCATTGTTCAAAACTCTAAGACAAGGGGGCCTGTTCAGGTTCATCAAAGATTGCAGAAGTCACAGCGGGCCATGAAGTTAAGCTTTTGGAAACTGTTGAAGCATAGCTGGTTGAACCAGCCTGAAAGATTGAAGGCAAAACGCCTGAGTTGACTATAGCATGCTGCATTGAAGTGCTCAGTTTAAAGAAGACCCATTTATCTGAGGCCAAAAGGCTATTGACATAGAATTCATATTTTAAAGATCGTGAGAAATTGGACATTGTGATCCAGAAAGAAGAGTACCCTCTGCTTTTATCCAGTCAAGGCTGGGAAGTGTTGAGTAGTTGACCAGATTTAAGTGTCAAGTAATTTGATAGGGAAATAATAATATTAGCTTATGTATAATTTATTATGGATTATATTGAAGATGTCAGTGATTATGGATAAAAAATAATTTTAAATATATTTGAAGCTTGAGATCTGCAGCCTAGCAATTCCACTTAATGATATTTGACTAGATGACATGGGCTCAGGAGCTTTGTTGGTTAAGTCAGACTTGATAATAGTCACCTTTGATGCCCTGGGATTGTGGGCTTTGTTGGTCTGTAAAATTAGTTTTTATCAATTGAGTTTATGATATAATTAATTACTAATTTGTGGTATGAACAGCCTTGGTATATGCTACCATTGATTGGGAGGAGCGACGGTTTAGCTATTTTCAAATGTGTCAGAGGAAACGTTATCTTGAAATAATTATCAGCAAGACACTGTCCATGAGGCTGAGCTGGGTTAAATTGGGACGCCTAATAGTTTGTAGACCCTCTGAAGTTCTTCATTGAGATCCACTGGTTAAGTAGCAATGTGAGGTGAGGTGTCATGGGTAAAGGTGTGGGAAAAATAAAACCCTATAAAATTCTTCCTAACCTCATACAAAATAAAAGTTGATCTTTTTAGCAAAACAAGTTGATAGTTTAATATACAAGATTTTTGTCTTTGATACTTTTTTGTTGTATTAAGTCAAGGAATTACTTGTGATCAGGAAGATCAGGGCAGTGAGCCGTTGTACAAGTAAATGACAGGATAGTACAGCCTTTAAGTGTTATTCAGAAGGAGTTTATATCTTAATCACTGTCACCGTCTGGTCTATTGTCTGCATAAAATAGGCGCTTGAATTTCCAAACTTATCTGAGAAGAAGATCAGACCATTTTGAAGTAGGCCAAAACTTCAATAATAATTATAAGGTCGGCATGTTCTTCCCAGAAGGTGATGTATCTGAACAGATCATTCCATGTGTTGTGCTCATTAGGATGAAAGTGAGGCTCTGGACAGCCACAATTTAAATCTGCGCAAACTTGAAATTGCATAGGAGGCAGGATCGCTGCTTGAAATCCTGAAAACCATTTGGTTTTATGGGTTACAGGGTCAGGGTAATTTCATGGGGATTATGGCTGCTCCCTCCATATCCCCAGTGTTGAAAGCGCTTACTCTGCAGCTGGAAGGCGGCTAGTTTTGAGTCCTTTGTAATAAATATTTTTTTCAGTGAGCTGAGCAAAGCGCTGGGGTTGGGGATAGCTGGTGCGGAGGATCCTGAGAACAAGTCTAGGATACTGCCCCCTGCTACTTTGCAGGTTAAGTTTCTGAGGTTGCTTAATTATGACATGTGAAGTATACCTATTGGATGAGTTCAAGTCCATACTCTCATTAACCAACACTGCAAAGAATACTCTCAAGATGTGGAGTGCAGGGGGAGTATGACTCTTTAAGCTTTTGCATATACTATGTGTGGTAGGTTGCCAGTCATTATTGGTGGGCTGAGCTTTGTTAGGAGCCCATGTCTGGTGCAGGGGAGCGCTAGTGTAACTGGTGGTGGCGCATTGGAATTCTGGGTGGGGTGGCTGAGGATGGCTTTGTAAGGGGATGCCTTACACTTGGCAGGTGAGGATGTTAACTCATAATAATGGAGGGTGTGCCCATTAAAAGTAGGGTTTGAGTATGAAGGTTGCCCATATTAACAGTGAAGTGGCAGTCTTGAATGCTTGATGTAACGACTCTTGGGGCAGATCTTGGACAGGAACCCACTTTGTGGGTTTCAGAAGTGCCTCTGCCACCACACGTGAGCGTTTCTGGCATGTCTTTGGCCCCTAAGCCGTGGCTGAGAGTAGTTGTTTATGGGATGTACATCCATTATAAAGGTGACCAAGGGAATTGCACCAGGAGCAGCGGGGAGCGCCTAATCAGGGTCAGCAAAGAAGTTCTCAGGGCATGCTTTAACAACTGCCACACGAGGTATGACCTCAATATTGTGGGCCACAGAGGGAGAGGGATGAAAGATGCTCTTGAGATGCGTGCCCTCTGTTTGTGGGCATAATATGATGGGACGCTAAAAGCTACTAAGAGCACAGATCCAAATTCCATTAAACTAAAATGGAGCGCCAGTTTAAGTGACTCATAATATACCATTGCTGGAAAATTAAAAAATTGTTTACCATGTGATTTTCTCCAATTAGAGCATGTGAAGGATATGCAAAGGGCTCCATGCAGGATTACAACCTGAAGATTGGCAGCGTGATAGCTAGTGCTGCTTCAGTGAAGCCCACATCAATATAGTGGTCTTCCACTAATTCATGGATTTTGTTATTGACAGAGTAAAAGGTAGCGGCTCTTGCTGCAAAATAAAAATTAATAATTCTCTGTATAATTTTCTACTGGGTTATGCTCATAATAGAGGTTGATTTCATGAGTTAGGATTGAGCGGGGAAGAGCTTTGAGGTTCTCTATACTGTCCATTTTTTAACATCAGCTATAAACGTCACTTCATGTGGGCCTGTTTTTGGCAGAGTATGCGCTAAAGATTTCTTCAATGCGCCAGTAACTCCTTTAGCTTGTTGATGCTTGCTCTGAGAAGCAGCCACAGGCGTTATATTGGCTGGTATCTTGGTTGAGTTTATGGAGTTCACCCTCTTCTGGAGCGTTCCAGCAGCTTCTGGTTCTAGCTGGCGTTTGAAGCTAAATGTGAGCTACGGAAGATTGAGGTGGCCCATTAAGAACAGGGTCATATCTAGTCAATTAGGAAAATTTGAGTTCGTTATTAGCCCAATTTTTGGGTTTAAACTCAGATTGAGTACTGCTTGAAATATCATGGGCGAAATTCACTTGCTGATTAATAAAATAATTAATTTCACTATTTGTTGTGGACGCGCTGGCTTGGAAAGTTCCATTATCAGCGTTATAACTGATTGGGAAAGACTATGATTGGATTAAAGCACCTAAATTTCAAACAGGAGAATCCCCATTAAGTGGAGTTGATTTATCATGTTTAATGTTCTTAAATCAGACTGGTTTGGCTGATACGTTTCATGGCTGAGGGTTTGGGGGCCTAGTAGTTGGGCATCATCCCTCACCAAGGAAGTTAGAGGCTCTCCATCTGTAACAGTAGGGGGCAAATAAAGTCAACCCAATATTAGAGGTGAATGCCTTGAAGTGCTGGGCTGCATCCTTCTGGGCATTTGGGATCAAAACAGCTTGAGCAATCAACTCCATAGTAGAGGGTAGCCTGAGAGTTGGTGGGATTCAGTGCGCAATGAGCTTGTGTGCATACAGGATGAAAAAGAGCCATCTGGCGAGCTAGCACCTGTTGTAGAGTTGCAGGGTTAGAGGCAATGCCTGATTTTTTGCTGTCACTTGAGAGCAGTCAACTTAGTTGAAACATATATGGGATCTTTTGGGTTTGGTTCTTGGGCTTACTGGCTCTCTTGGGCAAAATAACGTGTTTCATTGCAGGGTTTCCCGCCATTTTTATAAAACTTTTAGTCTTTTTAGTGGAGCTAAAAGCCCAAGCTAAATTGATGTCTAAAAAGTTGGTGTTAAGTGAATCAAGTACTCAGACACTATCTAAGCCAGAAGGCTTCTACACATCCTAAAAATTTGAAAATTTTTGACCCAATAAAGTTAGTTTTAATTTATTTCCTATATTTTAAATTAGCATATTTAAGTTCCTTTGCATATTTACAGCTATACATCAGCGGTCATGAACCAATATAGTTGCCAATAAATGGACCCTACTGAGCGTGAAACTGCTTTTCCATCGCCCTTAAAGAACCATTTTATAACTAAAAGCCATCCAAAAGTAAGTTATTATCTCTGAACAGACATCTATGGGCACCCAAAATATCAAATCTTTGTCTCACTATAACAGTGATGCCAATAGGCCTGATAAAGCATTAATTGATAAACTAATAATAAATATAAAATCAAGATAAATGGGAATAATATGTAAATTGGAAACCTAAAGTCAAGGCTTCACTAAACTAGGACAATTCCCAACATTTGTTATATACAAACTAAATAAAATTGATAAAAACCTCAATTTGAAAAGAAAATGCAAAGGGATAACTTACTAAAATTAAGGACATCTTTTTGACATACCATGCAGTCAAAGCATTTTCAAACTTTGTCAATGCAATGATGTAAAGTCCCAATTTCTTATAATCATTTTCCCTTATGTTTGGCAACATCTAAGGTCATAATTGATGCCCGCGTGTGTGCTAAACATCCAAGGTATGCAGTAGAGACCAATGAAACTAACAAACTTGGCCTCATAGTCAGAAAGCTTGTTTACAAAAAAAGCAACCAAGTCATTAAATCAATCCTTTTAAAAGAGCCTAACCCTTTTCAACAATAGTTTGGCCAAGGCAAAAATCTTAAGAGGTTGATGCACTGAGCTCAAAAACAAGAAAAATTAGGATAACTAAGGTAGTCAGATACTGAGAATTCCAGAATTGTTGACGTGACAAAAATAAATTGTTGAGGCACCATTGGGTAAAGTATTAGAGTCCTAAACTAGGAGTCAGAAATTTTTATGGGCTTGACCTTAAGGCCACCCTTCTGGGGAGCCCCCAAGCGTCTTTATCTAAACTCTTTTGAGCCTAAAGGATGTATCAAAAGGAGAACAGCACTGCGCTAAAACTATCCCACATCCAAGAGTCTAAAAAAGCATTTTAATCTAGGATTCAGAAAATTGTAGCCCTAGTTAAAATATTAATATAATGCCTCATCAAAATCTTGAAGCCTCAACTATTACATTACTCACTGTTAAAGGGAGCCCCCAAAAAAAGAGGATTCCTCAGAGGGAGAGCAGCCACTATGAGGACTTCCTGAGGCGAGTAGCCTTAAGTTTCAGCAAAAACTACCCAGAATAAATTCCAGGCCCCTCATGGTGAAGGAAATGTGATGAGGGCTAGTCAGAACTGGACTGCTGGAATCAGCCCATATGATGTGGGGAAGCGTTCTGTTGAAGTTTTAGCCTACTTCAAATGGTTTTGTTCTTCTTATGAGATAAGTTGGATTTACAAACGCCTATTGTATGGGGACAATAAACCAGACGGTTATAATGATTAAGATATAAGCTCCTTATTGATAACATTTAAATGCTGTACTTTCCTATCATTTACTTGTACAATGGCTCTCTGCCCTGATCTTCCTGATCACAAGTAATTTAAATTTTATTTAAGGTGGGCCAACCTGTGACAATACTGCACTGATGAATGGATGTGAAGAAAATGGGATAGGGGGATAAAACCCAGAAAACCTCCATGTGTGGCATATGATAGGCCAGGAACTCCATGGACCGCCTTTGCTATTCTCTATCTGGTTTGGGGCTTTGGTGCGCAACTCCAACACAGTCTAAGATGTTCTCTACCTAAAGTTCATCAACCAGGATCAAACTCAGGGAGGCAGTGGTATAAGGTCCATATTCTACCACTGGGGTATCCTCCCCTTCCTGATCACAAGTAATTTCTCGATTTAATACAATTGAAAAGTATCAAATACAAGTTTGTATATAAAATTATCCAACAATTATTGGAATAAAATTATTTTTATTTGTATAAAATTAGAGAGAAAAAAGAGTTTGATGTTACCATACCTTTACCCAAGACACCTCATCTCACATCGCCACTTACCCATCAAATCATAATGAAGAACTTCAGAGGGTCTACAAAATATTAGGCGTCTCACTGTAACCCAGCTCAGCCTCATGGACAGTGTCTTACTGACAATTATTTCAAGATAACGTTTTCTTTGACACATCTGAAAATAGCTAAACCGTCATTCCTGCCAATCAACGGTGGCATATACCAAGGCTGTTCATACCACAAATTAGTGATTAATTATATCATAAACTCAATTGATAAAAACTAATTTTGACAGAACAACAAAGCCCACAATCCCAGGGCAACAAAGGTGACTATTTTAAGTTTGACTTAACCACAAAGCCCCCAAGCCCATGTTATCAAGTTGAATATTAAGTAGAACTGCTAGGCTGCAAATCCCAAGTTTTGAATGTACTTAGGATACTTCCAGTCCTTAAATAATAATATTTTGATATGATACATATTAGATTAGCCATAAGCTAATATTATTATTTACCCTATCAAAAAAACTGATGATTTAGATCTAGTCAACTACTCAACACTTCCCCGCCTTGACTGGATGAAAGAAGAGGGTATCCTCCTTTCTTGGTACAATGTCCAATTCTCACAATCTTTAAAATATAAGTGCTACATCAATAGCCTCTCAGCCTTGGTCAAAAGTGTCTTCTTAAAACTCATCACTTCCATGCACTGTGCTATGGTTAACTCAGGCGTTTTGCTTCCAGTTTCTCAGGCTGGTTCAACTAGCTACGCTTTGACTGTTATCAAAAAATTTCAACTTCTAGGCTCACTACAACTCCAGAAATTCTTGAAAAACCTGAAATGGACCCCTTGGCTTTGAGTTCTATACAATAAACGTCCCAATGAGTCAAATGCAATCCATCAAACGCCTCATTGATTCTTCGTGTTCAATGGCTCTGTGAGCCTGAGTAATGATATCCATTTGTTTGAAAGGTTTCAGGAAAATTCTTCACTGCACCTCAGGCTTGAGTTTGTACAATACTCCATTCTGATATTTGGTGTTAGTCAAGCTTTTTTGATCACCTTCTTTACTTCAGGTGGCTTGTCCTCACACTATCAAAACCATTTTTCATAAAGCTCATCAGCCCCCTTGGCTTCAATCTCACTCTACTCCCCATCCCAAAGAAGGGTCATCCAGACCCAGTGGCAATGAAGCTTTGGGATTTATGTATTAATTTTATAATTTCTTAATAGTTGGTGGGTTTTTTTATTTTATAAGTTTATTGTTTTTTCTTTATTTTATTTATTTTATTTTTCTTTTTTTATAAAAAAATGGTAGAGTTTACTAAGTGGATATGGGAAGAATCCAAAGAGATAAGAGTGTGCTTCAGGTTATTTCCAATGCTAGGACATTCATTGATAAATGTGTCAACTGGCATAGCTATATTTACCCCTTTAAGCTTAGGGTATCTTCTGTACTGCTCAGCCCTTCAGATGGGATATTCTCAATTATTTGTTGTACATCCAGTTTAATGACTTCTCCAGAGGCTTCAGGTATGAAAACTGTCCTCTGAGAGCAGCTCACCGCATTTACATTCATATAATATTAATTAGGTACTATAATAGAATTTTTCACATTGGTAATTGAGGCCTCATGGCCAGCATGCTCTTGTCAGTCAGGTGGGACTGGCGTTTCTGGCGCAATAGAGCACCCGCTCTATTGAGCTTGTTCTTTCTCTCCTTCTGCGCACTATCTGGAAGGACTACACTGACACTACGCTGAAGGCATCTAGAAGCATAGTGCTCTTTATGATTGCAGTTGTAGCAAGTGATCTCATGTAATGGGCATAGAGCCTTTGCATTTTTGGTGACTCAGTTTTAACAGGCGGATCACTGCTGATCTTCTTATTGTTTTTTAAGGGTTTTCCTGCAGGTGCGGCAGGTATTAATCTGTATCCAGTATTTGAAAGCCATAATTTTGTGAGCATCTGTACAGATAATAAACTAATTTAGCCGTCACAAGGTTTTGTACAAAAGCAGGCAATAAGGTGTAAAACAAATTTTTAAAAGGTTGTACTGCATGTTGTAATAAAATCTTGGTATCAAATTAATTGTAGCATTTGCGCCTAGAAAAACTTAGGCTTTGTGATAGAATTGATCTGCTTTTTGTCAAACGTTTTGTCTTTCTTAAAGCAAATGTTCATGAACTTGTATTTTCTAGTTGACATTTGTTCTGGACCTATTAATTCACAAAGTACGGCCTCTTTGACTTTGGCGTGGTTGGGTTTTTGTATAAATGAAGCTTAATTATCTTAATGCTCCACTCATCTAAGCAGTTGATAATAGTGGCCGCTTTGTTGCGTTCACTGGCCCCATACATGGCTAATTCATAGCGTTTGACAAAAGTGACTAATCCCATTCTTATCAAAATCTGGCAGGTTTGATGGTTTGTAATTATCATTCTTTCACTTATGGGGATCATGATTGCTTCTTTGCTGGCTTAAACCAAGCGTATCAGGGAGCTGAGGCGCTGCACCACGGTTGGAGGAACTTGGGTTGACCAAAGCAACCATTCTACGTGGCATTTGCTGACGTGTCTCAGAAATAACTTCAGTATTAACCTCTGCTAATTCATCCTCATGATATTCTGAGGCATCACTGTCAATTAGAATTGCTTTGAGCGTGCTGGATTTGACCATTGTTCCAGTCCTTCAATATTTCAATTTTCTTATTCAGATAAGTCATTTAAAATTGAAGAGCAGCAATCACTTGATCTTTCTCTATAAGAAAATTTCCTTAAATCATTCACTTCTCCATGTAAAGTATGATTAGCCTCATTAATAAAAGTAACTTCTTCGGTAAGATTATCAATTTGATGATTCATCATGTCCGCTGAGTCTTAAAATTTTGCAAATTCATTCTTGAAAAATTGATATAGGTTGGGGTTGTCCCCTGCTTGGTATGGTCACCATCTGTGGTCCCATCCAGGAGCGCCACTTGTTGAAGATTTAGCCTACTTCAGATGGTCTGGTTCTTCTTCTGAATTAATTTGTAGTTAGAAAAGCCTATTGTTTGGAGACAATAGACCATACGGTGATAGTGATTATGTTTAATTTAAATTTAAATTTATTGCAAGGAAGGCCGACCATGGGACGGACACTTCTGAATTTGACCTGAAACAGACAGAACTTAGTAACAGGGAAGGCACCCCAGAGAAGCGATGCTGTCTCTTGTTGCCAGCGGGAACGCCACTATGGGGAGGAGGGGGGAACGTGTAAAGGGGCCATAACCACAATTGAACATGTGTGGAGGAAAGGGTCTGATTTGATGAACCGAACTGGGAACCAGGAGGAGACCAGCTGTCAGCGATGTGGTGGGAGGTATCCAAACATCCACGCCTGAAAGTGGTCCACTAAATGAGACTGGAATCTGTGGACAGCTTCTGAGAGGGTGGGGGTGGAGCCTGCGATGGCATCCAAGACAATCGTGTGGATAATCCACATGGCGATTGCAACCACCAGAGCATGGAGGGAGGGTGGAAGGGGGAGGCCATTGATAAAGCAAACATATCTCTTGACATACTGAAGGGATGTGTTTGATCCTGGACCAGCAGACGTTGAACTTCGCGCCATATCACTTTAGAGGTAAGACGCTTCTCCAGGCGGTGGAACAGCGTTCCATACTGGCCACACACGACGCAGGATGAGTGTAAAGCGTTAGAGTGCTCAGCTGTACGGTACACCTGCCTCAGGCAGCGCCACACATGGGAACGGATTTGAGGCTGCAACAGAGGATGGTGTGAATATTTCCAGATAGTTTTTTGGGTCTCAATGGAGTAAGGGATGTCCATCATGTCCAGGTAGTCCACCCTGGATAGGACATGGGGCCGTGTGGGGATCACGCCATCTTGGATGGGTAGCCCCTGTACCTCTTGTGTGAACTGAGGAGAGGGGCGGCCTCTCTGGGCTGTGTGTCCGCTAATACAAATTCTCCACTCAGCGCTCCACATGGAGAGGAGGATTCGTTTGTAGTGGGTTTTAGTCCTGTGAGAACCTGTGGCTGATGGGTGTGAAGCCAGGTATTTCATCAGGGAGTGAGGGTTCAATGGATTGTTGAGGCCCAAGGTGTGGGAGAAGTTGGAGCAGGCCGCGTGGGACCAGTGTTGGGAGGGGAGCATAGGGGCAGTGATGGCCGCAATCCAGGTGCCCAGGATCTTGGCAGCATGGGCTTTGAAGTCAAGCAGGCCCATGCCACCATGATGATGAGGGCCAAACATGACCTCTAGCCATACTGGTGGTGGGCGGCCTGACCAAAGCCATCCTTGCAGCAGGGCATACAAGGATTTGAAAAAGCTTAGGGAGAAGGGGATGGCGTGGGCTCCAAACTAGACTTTGGAGAGGAGCATAGAGTTAGCTAAAACAACCCTGCCAGTAAGGGAAGTAGGGTGGGCTCTAAGGGAGGCGATGCGCTTCGTCACGTTGTCTAGAATATGACTCTCCATTACTGCTGATGCATACCCGCCTGCCTCCACCCACACGCCCAGATGGCGGACAGGCCCAATGGTAGGGCGTGGCATGAAGGGGAGCACCAGTGGGGCGGTGTGGGGTGAGCTGGGAGGGCGAGCACGTGTGCGAGAAGATGGGCCGGGCTGGGCACTGGTTGCTGGGGCCCAGCAGGTTTGATACCAACCAAGGAGGATGATTTCGGTTTTGGAAGTGTTCAGTGCAGCATTACTTACCCGGGAATACTCCTGGATGAGAGCTTCAAGTGCGCGTGCATCTTTATTATTAGACACCCCAACCACACAGTCATCTGCAAACGCCATCATCTTGACTGGGGCTTAACCTGGCACATGGACCCCAATGAATTGGGCATTCACGTTTCAAAGTAGTGGGTCAAGGCTGAAGTTGTATAAGAGTGGGCTAAGGGTCCCCTTGTCACAAGCCCCTTTGAGGGCGGACTACTTCCATTAGGAAGACAGGGCCACGTACTGCCATTGTTGCAGATTCCATGAGCAGCATCACCCAGTTGATGAAGCAAGGGGGTAAGCAGAATTGATGGAGGCGGGCCCTGAGGTATTCCCAGTTTACTCTATCATAGGCCTTCTGTTGGTCCAAGAATACTAGTGCCCTAGATGCTGTGGACTTGCATGCTTTATCCACAGAGTGCACATTGTCCCAAATCGACCTTCTGGGTATGAAACTGAATTGTTCTGGGGAGATGGTGGCAGATGCTACAATCCCTAAACGGTTAGCCATGATTTTTGTTTATATTTTTGTATCCATGTTAGTTAAAGAAATGGGGCGCCAGTTGGCTAAGTCTAGCTTGTCCCCTTTCTTGAAGAGTGTGACAGTGAAGGCCTCTTGTCCTCCTGGTAGGAGGCGCGTTTCCAGAAGGCTCTGGTTAAGTGAGGCAAGCAGTAGTGGGGATATATATTTAAAGTACTTTTTATAAAATTCATATGGAATGCCATCTGGGCCTGGGCATTTCCAGTTTGGTGCACCGCGGATGGCTGCCCATAATTTGTTTGGAGTAATCAAATTCATTATTTATGGGTATCAGGAAATGGTGCAGATGTGGGCTCAGTCAAGAAATTCCGCCACTTCAGCTGGCTGAATTGGATCAGATTGGTATAACTCGGAGTAATACTTTTGTGTTTCAATTGCCACTTCAGCTGGCGTATCCACGATGGAATCATCCAATCTTCACATCTGTGTGCAGGCCACACTCTGGTGTGGTGCAAATTTTTATAAAAAAATATGCAGTGCACTTGTCGCCCTCTGTAATGCATTTGGCCCTGTACTGAACACAAACCCGATGTATGTGTTGCCTTTCAAGTGCGTTGAGGTGGGCGGCTGCCTCCACCCACTTCCAGCCCCATGCAGGGCTGTATCCTGTGGCTGGGATGTTGGACTCCAGGTGTGCCAACTCTTCCAGAGCGCGCGAGATGACGGCTGATGTGGCTCATGAGCATTGGGAGGAGAGGTGGTGAGAGTGGCGGATGGTATTCTCTTTGAAGGCTGCCCATGTGGAGATGGGGTCCGCACAAAACAGTGTAACAAACTCTTTTTCCAAAGTTGCTGATTCCACCCAAGTGGAAAATCCTGGCGACGCAAGTTTGGGAGGGCAGAGTTTGCACCAATGTGGGGCCTTAGCCACTGTGACAGGTAGGTGGTAGGTTATTGAGACCAGCCGGTGGTTGGAGAATTCGATTTTTGTTGTTTTGAAGTGGGAATTGGGGTTGGAATCTCGCTGGCGTAAGGATAAGGTCTATGCGGGTCATGGACCTTAGTTGGCCATTGTGGACGTGGGGTCACAACATGTTTTTGAGCAGCGGGGCTCGCCGTGGCAGTGCATCCATTAACACAAGGGTGGCCTTTAGAATGCGAAGTTCTACATGACCCTGGGGGCGTGAGAGGAGGAAGGCCAACGGTCCGTTGGTGTGTTTAGCCAACAGTTCATATTGCCAACTACAAAAGGGTCTGGGGGTAACGGGAGGGATTTGACTGATGAGAAAAATTCTTGACGTTCTCATGCACAGGTTGGGGTGTAGATGTTGACAATAGTGTGTGCCACGTCAGCCCATGAGAAAGTGACAACGAGGACTCAGCCATTGAGGAAGAATTACAATGATAAAAATTTGAACAAAATTGTTTTTCTGAACTAGCACCCCACAGTGCTCTGACCAAAAGGATAGGGATGGGAGGAGCATGGTTTTCCAAGCATCCTCGGAACCTTGTGGACAGTGAGACTCCTGGATGGCCAGGATATCCATGGGTAAATTTTTGTAAAAAACTTAGTTTTCTAGCCTGGGACGGCGAGGCCTTGAGTCCAGCGATATTCAACGTCCCTAAAGTGAAGGTTTCCCCCATCGCACCTTAGGTGTGAGGGGTGGGCACCTGGGCCCACTAGCCTCCTCTAGATTCCCATGAGCCTTCATGGCAGTGCAGGTGTTTGCAGCAACACTATTGGTAGTTTTGTTGATTTTAGCAGAAAGGTTTGCATTGGCTTATGCCTTTGCTTTTTGTTTCCCCAACGTCGACAAATTTTTTGCGGTGTGGGTGAGTTTGGTGCACCATTGAGCGGGTCAAAATTTTTTTTCAGGTAGGTTAAAGACCAAGTTGGTTTTGACTGGAGCTTGGTTGCAAAGATTGGGTGAAATCAAGTCACCCATCAGATCCTCAGATTGGGTGGCCCAAACAGCATGGGCTTCCCAATCTGATTGGTTGATGGATTTCCAAGTTGCTTCTGCCATGAAGGTTTTGATGTCCTCCTGGCGTTGGGAGTGTGGGATAGCGGTGGTGACTTTGGCCACTTCCTTGGCCGCGGCCCTGCGGGCCTGCTTGTCCTTCTTCCACTCTTGCAGAGAAATATGTTTTACCAGTAGTTAGCAGCAGTGTGCTCCCCACGGGAAAGCCTCTTTGGTGCTTGCGGTTGGTTTGTAGTGCGCCTCTCCACTGGCCATGGCCGCTGAGGGGTGCTCTTGGAATGTGATGCCCTCCTTGGTGGGGCATGCATGTGCCTTATTGCCAAACGCGTCACAGTGGGTGCAGATGGGGGGCGCGCTGTCCACAGTTACCCGGAAAGGGTGGGTGGTATGCCCTTCAATATTGATATATGTGGAGTGCGGGATCTGGGTTAGGTCCTTCGCGATCTCCTCAGTTGGGGTCAGAACTGCAATGGCTTTGCTGGTGCACAGGTGTGGCATCAGCATAAAGCATTGCATCTTGAAAGATTGTATTTTGCCATAAACAGTGAGGCCATCTTTCAGGTGTTGCTCCAAAATGGCATGTTTTACTGTAGTAGGCAAAAAGTCAAATGTGAGGAAAATTTGGTTTGATTTTGTCCATCTGGTGTGTTTGGTCTTCAATGACCCATTGCCCTTCAGGGAGGTTGATCACTACGCGCACCACAGCAGCTTCATCTGCTGCCTCCTTGATTTCAAAAACAAGGTCCAGCCAACTGCATGACATGGAGTGAGGTGTGATGTACACTGCGATCAGGAAAAAAATGTGCACATCCCCACAAAATTTTCCTGTAGAGCTGTTTGTTGGATGTCCAGAAACATAAAGACTCTGTATTCCACTGACGAGAGTGGTTGGGAGTGTGGCGTGTTGATGTACTGGTTGCATCGTGAACTAAAAAGTAAGCTTTTCTTTCCCATTATTATCACTTTTAGTAACATGATTCTACACAATTTCTCCGAGATTGACAATCAACCTGGAATATGAGCAAATTTGTCCACAACAATACAAGTTGGGCAAAAGTGGCCACTGCAAAAAATGGGTGCATATACCAAAATCTGAACACTCCCAACCCTTGTCCTCCCTTGAGCACGGCCTTAGAATTATGGTCAGCAATACTTCCCTTGAATCATGGGAAAAAATGGGGGAGGCCTTCTCCACAACTTTCCCAAACACCATCTTGGTAAATTACAAAAATCTACACAGAGGATGGGTGGACGTCAGGTTCATGTCCATGGAAGAAGTGGCAGATGCAGCAAAAATTAAATTCTCCATAAAAATCAACAATGAAGACCACACCATCCGCACGGTGTGCACATGATGGAATGAGGCAAATGACCTATTCATCATATTTGACTGACTCCTGAGCACCATGCACCATAATATCCTCATGGATGAACTCCGCGGGGGCCTCAAAGGTTACGGAGTTATCAAACAGTTCAAATTCAAAAAATTCCCCCTCCTGCCCCACCTGTGCACAGGAAAGGCAATAGCCATTATTGAACTGGATCAGGACGTGGCAGAGGATATCACCCTCATTCCCCGCATGGTGACCATCAACCTCCCCAATGGCAGCATATCTCGCCCCTTCCATATCACACCAGAACACACCCCACCTATCTGCGAATTCTGCTCAGCAATAGGCCACAAAGACCATGCATGCCCCGTCAAGTGCAGGATTGAAGCACCGGAATTTTGTGAGGACAATATGGATGAAACAAGCCCAACTTTTGGCAAAATTAAGGACTCCACTTTTGCCTTCTATTGGGGTGAAAGAGCCAATATTGCTTTGGTTGAGCCCATCTCATGCAAGGACTGCTGTCATGCACAGACTGCCCACAAGCAGGCTGCAAATTCCGCTGAGACCCAAACTCACACCACAATTTCCATGGAACAAATTCAGGCGGATGCCATGGCAGCACAGCGGAATAACCAATCAGATCCTCCACATAAAACCCAACACAACCAAAATGATGAAATTTTTGGACACAACCAATCAAACACCTCCAACCAAGTGGGAGCAGATCCACTTTGCACCACTGGGGATCCTCCCAGCCAATCACATGTGATAGGCGATGATATGGAAGACCACTTCAGCCAATCACAATGTGACAACACCTATGCACAAGACCCAACCACCCCAACTCCTAGTTTCTGCCCATCAAACCCACAGGCAAATGGCAAAAAAAATTTTTTAATGAGGCAAAAGCCAACCCACGCCAGACCCAAAATCCATGGAGTAATCCAAGCCAGAAGAAACTGAACAATGCCAGCACCAAGGCCGCTGACCAACACACTGGAACAAATCTGGCTAGTCAACCCCATACTTGCAGTATGACTTGCAATAAGGAACTGGGTGACCTCAGTGGGTCACCCCAGCGTTCCTGATGTGCGGACTACTGCAATCAACAGGGACGCTCAACATCGCGGGAGCCAAGGCCCCCACGTCCTGGGCCAAAAAAATGGCTTTCCTGTGCAATATCCCTGTGGACATCTTGGCTATCCAAGAACCCCACTGTCCACTGGGGGAGGAGGAGTCATGGTCAACCATGCTCCTTCCAGCAAAATCCTTTTGGACACACCATTGTGGGATGGTAATTCAAACAAACTGTAACCCTCCAGTAAAAATCCAAAGCACATCCTCCCACCTGGAGGGATGGCTGCTCCTAGCAAACCTCAGTGGAATGGAGAGAATTTTGCTGTGGTGTGTGTGTATGCCCCAAATGATCCAAATGACCGCCAAAAATTCTTTTCTGATATCCTCTCAATCCATTTCTCTGAGGCAACATTTTTTGCAGGAGATTTCAACTGCTGGCTTAACACCAATACTGACCGCTGGCCCAAGTCTAGGGCTATACCCTGCAGACACACAGAACTAAGCATACTAAAGGCAACATTGGGCCTATGTGACACCATTCCCAAACAAGCCCCCACCCTGGCCAACATGACGAGGCCCCACCACAACAATAACCAGCTGGTCTCAATGACCCAGATTGACCTGATGCTTGCCCCTATAGACTTCTGGCACCGAGTATCAAATTTTACAACAACAATTATCCCTTTCTCCGACCATCAAATGGTCTCAATAGTAATATCATCCTCAGAAAAACATGAAAAAAACCACCAACCTGGCACAGAGTTCACCCGAGCACCATCCACCTTCCAGAGCTTAAACTTTGGATCGAGATGGTGCTAACAACACAGCAAGAAAGACAAACACCTGATGGGAATCCTATAGCTGAGTGGGAAATATTCAAGGCTCGTGCAACCAAGAAAGCCTGCCACCTAAACTCCAGAAAAACAGCCGCAATGTCCAAGACAATCAACAAGGCTATCAGACAGCTTCAACACTTAGAAAACAACACACCTTGTGAGGGATACACCCCCCAATGGGGCCGCCTGTGGTTCCAGCTATCAACACAGTAAACTCCCTCTTTAGGAAACACCAGCATTACACCAAAGTATGCTATAAATCAAAATACATTTTATCCAGAGAAACTCACATGGCCCAATTTTTCCGCCGTTTTAAACCAATTTCAACATCAGCGACCTGCACACAGGTCCACCGAGCAGATGACACAATGGCATCTACACCATCGGAAATATCAGCTGAATTACACCGATTTTACACTGACCTGTACATGGCGGATTTTGCATCACCTAACGAAATTTAAAAAATTTCTATCATCTGCTAATATTGATACTATAGCTGGCCAACCAGACCTTGCAGCACCCATAACTAAAGATGAACTATGGGAGATAATAAGATCAACCCCACGCAACAAGTGCCCTGGGCCTGATGGCCTTCCATATGAATTTTTCAAAAAATATTTTAAACATATCGCACCAATACTACTGGCAACTATGAATAAGTGCCTGGAAGACACATCCCTTCTACCTGGTGGCCAAGACGCATACGTGGTCACACTATTCAAAAAAGGAGACCAGGCAGATCTAAACAACTGGCGCCCAATTGCTCTCACCAATACTGACACTAAAATACTAACTAAAATTTTAGCCAAACGTCTGGGTTGCATTGCTCAGACAACCCTCTCCCCCCATCAATTTGGATTCATCCCAAATCGCTCAATTTGGGATAATATCCACACAATTGCCAACATCTGCCAAGCTAATCCCACAGGTGCCCTTGCTTTCCTGGACCAAAAGAAAGCATACGACTGAGTACACTGGGGATACCTAGAACAATGTCTGAAGGCTTTCAACCTACCACCCCGCTTTATAAACTGGGCGCTCCTCCTAACGCGCTCAGCCAGGTTTGCAATCAGAGGCCCAGGTTTCCTAACCTGACACCATCAGGGACAACCACCAACCAAAATGCTCGCCTTTGCTGATGACTGCGTTGTTGGAGTCTCAGGCAATAGGGATGCCAGGGCGATTGAGCGCATTATTCATCAGTATGAGTCAGTGAGTAACGCCATGATGAACAAACAGAAAACAGAGGTAATTGTTATGGGCAAATTCAGTTCAAACTGGGCCCCACCCTCCCACCACCACACAAACCAACCAACCACACATCCAACCACACAACAACGATCCAAGCCAGTAAAACCACTGTGTTTACCCTTTGCACACCACCCTGCCACCAACCCAGTCCGTCATCTGGGCATATGGCTCAAAACTGGTGGATATGCACTTGACACCATAGAAACCAACATTTTGGACAACATCACAAAAAGAATGACATGTATGCAGAGGAGTAAAGCCAGCTCTAACCGGAAGAGTTGTGTTAGCCAACTCCCTGATCCTATCAAAGTTATGGTTTGCTGCCCACGCGATCCCCTTCTCTGCCAATTTTACCAACGCAGTCTACAAGCTCCTGCAGAACTGGCTATGGTCTGGATACCGTGCACCTGTCAGGCTGGAGACCATGTATGGCCCACTGAAGAGAGGCGGGATGGGGCTGCTCAACTTCATGGAAAGAGCTACACAAATCCTAGGCTCATGGATAGCCTCCACGACGTCACCCAACCCACCATCCCCCCACTGGGCCAAGGCAGCCCAAACCAATTTTCAAGGGCACTACATCTGAGGTCCCCCTCCAACCTGGCGACCCTGATGAAGTACCTTATAACACACCCAAACGCCACTGGACCACACAACACCAATCTGTATTTCAAATGCATCCTATACAACCTAAGACAAGGGGATTGGAGCTTCTCCTATGCACAGCAATCTGAAGACAATCACCCTCAAACTGGATATGTGCAACTCCACAGAGGACAAATGGTGTCTAACGTACCTGCCCCATTACCACCCTTCCCTCTGTCCAAAATTGACTACTTAGACCACCAAGACGTCCCATATGACTTGAACACCCAAAAACAGGTGTGGAACCTCATCACCTGCCCCCTCCTATCCCCACAAGTGTGCTCCACAATGTGGCGATACATGCGCCATACATATAGAACAGCCGACTGTACTTTCTCAATGTTTGAGACATGCGCCATCTGTGGCGGACCCAACACACTAGCACACCGCCTGGAAGAGTGCCCGCCATCTGCGCATATCTGGGCCAACGTGATGCACCTGTTTCAACAATCACCTACAACCAAATTCTGACTATCCCGCAATATCATGGCACTCAACATGGCCTCACCTATCCACCAGACACTGAGGGCTCTAATTGTGTGCATTGCAATATGGTCCATTCACACAATTGCCCTTGACGCCTTCAACGGGATCTTCCACAATCTCAACCAAGCCATCATCAGGTTCCACAACCATTTGGCTGACCATTTTCAATCCTGGCTGTTCAGCTCACTCCAACACAAATGGAAGAAACGGATGGGCACCTGGATTCCAATCTGGTTCCTTCGTTATGACATTGAAAACCTCACAGTCTTCATAGGCGGTACACCCTACTAGCCCATGAGTTGCCATGCCACTCAAGGTCTAGCCACCCATCACCCGTGGCCCCCCAGCCACATCAAAGTGTGCCAAGTCATATCTTTTGAGTTCCTTTGTTCTGCGCTCTCTTCCCATTTCTGTTTTCCACTTTCCCTGCTCCTACATATCGGATGTGTCTGTCCCCTGGTCGGCCATCCTCATATTAATAAAAAATAAAAACTGAAAAGTATCAAATACAACAAGTTTTTATATTAACTATCCAACGATTATTGTGCTATAAGATTATTTTTTATTTTGTCTAAAAATAGAGAGAATTTATAGGGTTTGATGTTAAGCACACATTACCCATGACACCTCGCCTCACATTGCTACTTAACCAGTGGATCACGATAAAGAACTTCAGAGATTCTACAAACTATTAGGAGTCTAACTATAACCCAGCTCAGCCTTTTGGAAAGTGTTGAAACTTATTTCAAGATAACGTTTTCTCTAACGCATCTGAAAAAGCTAAACTGTCACTCCTCTTATTCAATGGTAGCACATACCAAGGCAGTTCATACCACAAATTAGTAATTAATTATACCATAAACTCAATTGATAAAAACTAATTTTGACAGACCAACAAAGCCCACAATCCCTGGGCATCTAAGTTGACTACTATTAAAACTGACTTAACCACAAAGCCCCCAAGCCCATGTTATTAAGTCAAATATTATTAAGTGGAAATGCTAAACTGCAATTTCCAAGTTTTGAATGTACTTAAGATACTTCCAGTCCTTAATCACTGTTATTTTTGACAAGATACATGATAAAGTAGGCATAAGCTGATATTATTATTTCCTCTATTGAATTATCTGACAATTTAGTTCCAATCAACTACTAAACATATGCCCAGAACTTGGCTGGGATGTGATCTCTTCTTATTATTCTGCTGTTTATGGTATTTCCATCTTTCTTAGAAAAGCACTCTTTTTAAACAGTAACCTGAAAGGGAACATGGTCAATGAAAATGGAAAGCTGTTCCATGTGAAGTTTTTTCAATGATGAGTGGCCTACTGGGCCAGTTTCCACGGGATCTTTCAGTATCCCTGGTGAGGTGGAGGTACCACCAAGATTTCAAACTAACCATCACTCTTGGTTTACATTTGGCCATCAGTCACCAGTTCCCACTGATCTTTTTTTAAAAACTAAAAAGCCGTGTAACAACCATTAATAAATCAAACTAGGGACCTAATGTCATACCAGGTGCGCAATTATTTTATTATAATGTAATGATTGAAAACGTCCCAGCTCTAATTACCATTTTACACTATGTCTGGTGCCATATGATGGCGTTAATCAATACTTTATAATGTAGGCTGGACATCTGAGGTAAGTGTTAGTGTCATGGAGCATGCTGAAATTATTGATAAGACTGACCTGGAACTCTGGGTGAGTTGCCACCAAAAACCTAAGCCAGAATAACGCAGGCACAGCTGTCCAAATTGACGTGTTAAATATGATAAGAACGACTATGAGGACCAGCCAGGAGCTCTCAGATTGGGGATCATCACACCTTTTATTTTTTTAAAAAAGACGAAGGCCAAAATTTTTGAGTTTTTTCAGATTTTTATTTAAACTAAAGTGGTGGAAAATAAAGTAAATGGAGCGACAGCAGTACCTGCTGAGGACTGCTGCTTACAAGCTTGCTGGGTAAAATTGCAACTCATGTACAACTGCCATTGGGAATGAATTTGTAACAATTTGGCAAATTGGCCCACCAGACCTATTTTGCAACTGACTTGGATCCAGAATGATCAGTCAAATTCATTTTTGGGCTCATTACTCAGATTTATTTTTTTGTTTCTTGCATGCATTTTGCTAATGATGGCGACGTTTTAGGCAGCTGACAGGTAGCACCCAGGGCCAGGCCATATAAGGCTGAGCCCAGTTGGTGGGGAAGGGGTTGACCGCCTCTGTACCTGTTGAGGACGGGTGTGGCATGGATGCAATGATGGAACATTGATGGGTTTAAAGTTTTGCACAAATTCACCACCTCCCAGAAATCCCTCGGAATATTTCCACCAGCTCAGCGGAAGAAGATGCTGGGAGATGAACTGCAAATCTCAGGGTGTACGCCGTGACCCACCTCTCATCCACCACAAGGGCTAAATCGCCCTAGGTGATGAGAGGCACTGGTGCCAGCTTCCACCCCTTTTTAGAATGAAATGGGAATTGATCCCGATCCAGGTAGAGATGTTCCTGTCCAAGACTTACATTGCCCTTTCCTTTAAAAAGGGGAGGGACGCCACTTCTGGGGAACTTAGCCAGAGCAATATTCTTGTAGGCCTTGAGTTTGGTGTCCATTATTGCAGAGATTTTAGGAGGAGGGAGAGGGGCTTCAGGGTGCACCACATGGAACGCTTCCACCAACTTGTAACATTTAGCGCAATTGCAAGCACTGACCCAGCTGTTTTCATAGGAAGGAAGTCTTTTCAAGCCACCAAGTACTGAACTGAGTGGAAGGACCAGCGTGATGACAAAATTGCTTCCACCTCATATTCAACTGAATATTCCAAAATGACAATTTTGTGATTGGCGGGTGTAATGCTGAAACAGTGGGATATCTTGGAGGCGTTGTAAACTGGATGCTGTTTCCAGTGGGGAGGGAGCGCCAAGCGGAATGAACCATTGCCCAAACCTTCAACAACCTCATGAGGTCCTGATTGCTTACTTGTGAACTTCTGCAAGAGGGCATGGATGCACAGGTGGCGGGTTTCAAGCATTACCTGCAAGCCCACCCTAAAATTGGAGTCAGGCAGGCACTTTCAGTCAGCAAATTGCTTATAGTTGGCGATTGCTTTGATAAGGTGCTCAAGGGACCAGGGACTGAGTGGCCCAGATTTGTTGAGCATGCTCCGCTGCTGCAGGAACCTCAGGACAAAGGAAGGGTCAGGAGAAAAGGAAGGGTTGTACCCTAATGTCACTTCATTTGATGAAAGCTCTGTGGAGTCGTGGGAGGAATTATTTTAAGCAAACTGAGCCAACAGAAGATTGTCCGCCCAGGTGTCCTGTGCAGCAGTAGTGTAACACTGGTGGTATGCTCCAGGATTTGATTAACTCACTTGTCTGGCCATCTGATTGGGGGTGGTATGCTGTAGACCGGCAGGGTTGAATTTACAAGATGGTCAGAAGGGCTGCTAATAAGTGTCATGAACTTCAGACCTATATCGCTAACATTATCCTGGGGTAAGCCAAACATAGAGAAGATGTGGCGGATGAAAATATGGGAGAATTCATTAGAGGTAATAAAAGTTGAGCAGAAAATATACAGAGCGAATTTGGTGAACCAGTCTACAATGAACATTATCACATTGTGGCCATTTGAGGCAGGGAGCTCAACTATGAAGTTGACGGACACTGACATACATGGTCCATCAGCCTGTTGCAGTGGGTGGAGAAGGCCGATCACCCAAAGAGGTTCAATTTTGCATGTCACAGGTAATGCAACTCACTATCCATGTGAAGATGTCTTTTGAGATCCTAGGCCAATTGTATGTACGCTTCATCAGGTCAAGGCACTTTTTCACTATGAAATGACCAACTGATGGGGGATCATGGTGGGCTTAGATCACTTCAGTACAAAGCTGAGGAGGCACCTACAAACAAGACCAAAACAGAATTCCTTTTGCACCCACTGAGTAATGGGAATGCTTGTGCACCAGATCCGTGAGCTGCACCAACAACTCCAAGCCTTCAGGACAAGTTATCTGATGGGCCAAAATTTGAGCAGACAGGAGGGCGAAAAGGTCCAAATTTGATGACAAAATTTTGGGTGGGGAGATAGATAAAATTTAAGTCAGCGGAATCACTGTGGTGAGCTCTTGCTTCTCCACCTCTGTAGGACATAAGGTGGGGTTGCAGCTCAAGAAACAGGGAGAATGTTCAGCAACCCTCCATGAATTTGTATTTAAAGTTAAAACTGCATAGGTCATAATACATATGGGCTTCACAGTGCGCCAACTTCTGTGGTTTGCAAAAGTAAATGAGGGCTTGGTGGTCTGTTCACACTGTCACCTCATGTGAGGCGCCCTGCAGGAGGTACCGCCAATGGGTTAGCGCCCTCAGAATACAGCTGCCAACTCTTTATCATAGTTATCCCAGTTTTTCTCCGTGGACACAAATTTGTGGGAGAAATATGCTACTGGGTGCTCCACTCCCTTGTGTTCCTGCAATAAGTTGCTCCCACTGCAGCGGAAGAGATGTCTCATGCAACAACAAAGAGTTTGGTTGCGTCAGCATGCCTGAGCACAGGCAGTGACATGAATATCTGTTTGATATTATCAAATGCCTGCTGCATTCTAGAGTCCAATGGAATGGGACGTTCTTGCCTGTGAGTGGGTGCAGCGGCAAGGCCAGCTTCAAGAGGGTGGGAAAGAATTTTTGTAAGAAAATGATGGTACCCAAAAAGCTCCGCAATTGCTTCTGGGTCATTGGGGTAGGCCATTTGATGATGGCCTCAAGTTTACAGGGCGGAATAGCGTAACCATCTTTTAATACCAGGTTACTTAAGAGGGTAACCTCATTGTTGAAGAACTCACACTTTGATGGCTTTACAAATAGTCCTGCCTTGTTTAAAGTGTCAAGCACAGCCTCCAGATCTATAGCGTGTTGTTTGAGGGGTGGGATTAGATGAGGATGTCAATGATGTAAGCAATGGCACACATGTTTCACATATTTCCCAGCACATCATTAATCATCCACTGGAAGGTGGCAGGCGCATTATTTAACCTTAAAGGCATTACGCAGAATTGAAATACACTATGCCTCGTCCAAATAGCATTAAGCCATTCCTGATATTTGGCTACCTAAATTTGATCAAATGCATTCACCAGATTGAGTTTCAAAAATATCTTGATTTTGCAATTTCTTGGGCAATTGTTTGTTCAAGCAGAAGTAGGTAGGGGTCATGAACTGTGATGTTGTTGAGGTGACTGCAATCCACACTAGGGCGTAGTGTGCCATCATCCTTTTTTGCAAGCAAAATGGGTGAGACAGCTGGGGATGTCTCCTTGAAAAGCCATCCCTTCACAATCACGTTGTCAATCCACACGTCTAAGGCTGAATTTTCTTCCACCATATGAGGATATAGTGGACAATTGATGTTGACCACCTCCACCATAGTGCAGAACTTAAGGTCATACTTTAAGTGTGGTGGAAGTTGAGTAGCTTTCTCAATATCAAAAATATCCTTATATGCTATCAGGGCTGGGGGAAATCAGGAGGCAAGCCTGCGGATGTAGAAATCATGGAAATGGCACCTCTGCTCTGCGCTTTACCCAAGGCATTAAGAGTGGGAGCTCGCCGCCACCATGAGCATTTCCAAAGAGTGACATGTTTGAGGCCAGATTGAAATTCACTTGTTGGCGTCTCCACCAACCCACACCAATGATAACTGTAAATACCAGGTCAGACATTGCTGAAAAATAATTGCAGAATTTTAAGGTTGTCCAATTGGAACAGGACTGGGCGACGCACCTTGTAGGTTGACTGTGCAGCGGAAGATGCAGCCACCACCTCTGGGCCTACATCCAAGTCAAATTTCAACTGATGCTTCAACTCCAAACTCAAGAAATTTCCCGCTGCCCTTGTTTCTACAGGGCCTTAAATGACACCTAGTGTGCGGCCATAAGGATATCCACTGATAGCAGGAAATAGGCTTGGTCCTTCTTGTGGGTGAGCGTTTTTGGTATTGCTGAGCTAATGGCGGTAACCAATGGAAGGAGGGGAAAATTTGCTCAGAACTTGTTGCAGCCAGCTCCTGTGTCAGCAGACAACATCAAGAACAAGTTTGGATCCTGAACGTTCTGACCTACTGAGGCCAAAATTGATCTGGACTCAGCCAACTGGAAAGGGTTTTATGCTAGTATGGAAAAACCCATGCGACATCCTATCTGAAGGGTGAGATAGAGAGTGTCAGAGTTAAGGGTCGCTCCATTATGTCATGGAGCATGTTGATAATATTGATAAGACTAACCCAGAACTCTGGGTGAGTTATCACCCAGAATCTAAGCCAGAATGCCGCAGGCACAGCTGTCCAAATTGATGTATTAAATATGATAATAATTGCCATGAGGACCAGTCAAGGGATGCTCAGAAAGGGATCATCACACTTTTTATTTTTTTGTAATAAAATAATAAGGCCAAAATTTTTGGTTTTTGCGGATTTTTATTCAACTAAAGGGGTGGAGAATCAAGAAAATGGAGCAACAGTGGTACCTGTTGTGGACCCCTGCTTATAAGCTTGCTAGGGAAAATCATAACTCATGCGCAACTGTCATCAGGAATAAACTAGTAACAATCCAGTGAATTGGCCCGCCAGACCTATGTTGCAACTGACTTGGGTCTGGACTGATTAGCCAGATTCATTTTGGGCTTGTTACTCAGACTTATTTTAAGTTGCATGAATGAATTTTGTAATGGCGGCAACGTTTTAGGCAGCTGACAGGTAGCACCCAGGGCCAGGCCATATAAGGATGGGTTCAGTTGGTGAGGAAGGGGTCAAACATCCTTTACTTGTTGTGGAAAAGTGTGGCATGGATGCAATTATGGGATCTTGGCGGGTTTGGGGTGTTTTGCGCAATCTCACACCTCCTGGAAAACCCTCCAAATATTTTACACCAGCTCAGTGGAAGATAACGCTGGGAGGGGAGCTGCAAATCTTAGGGGGTACGCCATGACCCACCTCTCATCCACCACATGGTCTATATCGCCCTGGATGATGAGAGGCACTGTGTGCCAGCTTCTGCCCCTTTTTAGAGTGGAATTGGAATTGATCCCAATCCAGGTAGAGATGTTCCTGTCCAAGACTTACAGTTAGATCCTAATGCAGCTATAAACTTAATGCTGTATTCAGAAAGCTTAAATGTAATAAACAAATATGTCAGCAAAATAAATTTCTGAATAAACCTTTAATTTTCTTAGTAAAATAAATAAGTCTGAGGAAGGTTCCAAGAGGCCGAGGCATCAAGAGTAATAACAAGAAAAAGACAAGTTAGTTAGAGGCCAGGCCTGGGAACCTTAGCTTTTATTGATGCAATAAAAACTTATTGCAGAACCACTAGGTAAGGCAAGAAATCAATCATTTTCTAAGGGCTAGAATTTGTGTGGGCTGTACCTTAAAAGTTATTTTACAAGAAATTCCATTAATCGTTGATTAGACTCTTTTGAGGCTAAAGGATAGCTTGGAAGGGTCAAAACCTAGAGATTTTGCCAAACGCCAGCCAAGAGTTCCAAAAAGCATACAATTCAGGTTTTGTAAAACCAAAACCTGAGTCATTATGCAGCAATTGAAGGCCTTATCAATACAATGATGCAAAACTTTCACAATTAGCTAAGGAGGATTAAATAAAGATGGTAGATGATCTTCACATTTAGAAATATAGTATAAGGTGTTAATATTATTGTAAAATTTTTGCACTGCCATAATTTGAGAGAATTATTTTTCTTATATATGTACTCTTAAATCAGCCTCTTTTATTAACTTAATTTATGGCATCTTGGATTTACTTTGTTATGTTGCTATAAACCCCAATAAAGTCTTTTTATTTATTGGCATTAAGGTAGCCTAGATTTTTAATTAGTATTGTATACTAATTCTAAACTGTAATCTAATTTCAATTTACTTTTTAACCATAGTATAACGCCCTAGTTTCCTAACAGTAACATATAGACTAAGTGAACTTTTTAAAGAAGTAGTGGCTAAATTTCTTAACTTATGCAACCTAAGTCAAAGTTTCTAGAAGGGTGCTTAAAGATATGTAAATTTTTATATAAGCTACTTTAGTCATTATATAAGAATACATAAGCTTAGAGAAATGATGTGAAGGTTTTTTAAGGTTTTTATGATTGAGTCTAAAAGCTCCTATTAGTTAAAATTCTCTTTGTCTTACTTATACATTTTTCTTTTTTCTGAAAAATCTAGTAGGGTGGCTCTCTAAGATTACTTTATAATTTTATATATCTAAAAAACACTTTCATTGCAAAGATTTCATGCTGAGGCTCCTATCAAGTTGCTGCTGCATATGTATCTTTATAATGTAAGCATGTTATAAGTATCCCTATTTGTTACACTAAATACCAATAACCTAGTTTTACTTCATGGTGACCCGTATGAAACTTCCAATCAGCTATATCATTTCTTTTTTTATAAATAAAAAACAGTATTGATATGGCGCCCACTACAATATATTTGGCAGTCTTTTTGGATAAAATATGAGTTACACATAATATCCCAAATATATGTTAAACAAGGTGTTCATAGGTCTTTGTAATTTATTAATCATAAAAATTGAGAGCTTAATAACCTCTAAGTTCTAAGTTTGTATTTTTAGATCTAGACAGAAATATTTAAATTTATGCAACTTATGTATGATGTCCTAATTTTAGTACCTTGTTATTTACAATATCTGACAAGAAAAAAGTAGATAAAACATAGTAACATTAAGCCAAAACAGCATATATAAAATTTACAACTAGTTTAATTATTAAAAATTAATTTAATTAAACTTTCCTGAGAAAAATTACAAATAAATTGTAAAACTAAGTCTTTACATATACTAGAGAGCTATGAGGATTACAATCTTAACAATAAGAAAACCCATATTAGAAATGACACTTTCACAAAGAATAATATGGCATGAGACTGAAAACTGAAAAAAACATGGCAAAGTTTATTTTAAGAGTATATTAGTAAGCCAAGAAAGTAACAGCAATGAATGATATAAACTCAAAATGAATGAGGGATGTGGAATTATTAATAAAGCTAGCTTTTGTGTTTACTATACATAAAAAGTTAATAATATGATGCATGGTTTTCATTCTATCATAATCAATCTCTACCTTTATGTCTGTTTTTGTAACTTTTATTATTATTTATGGTTAGTAGAATAAATTAATCATTTATATCTTTTTGAAAAGGATATAGTACTTTTAGAATAAAAAGGTGTTGAAGGCTTTTAGAAATCAATAAAAAGGTTTGTTATATTATAATATGGCAATATTAATTTTTCTTGTATATATAGAAAATTTGTAAGTTTTTTTCCATATAGCTATGAATATACTTATCAATAAGGATTTATTATGACAGTGGATGATCTTAGTTTTATTTCCAAGAGACTGACATATCAATTTTAACCTCAAATTTAACCTTTTTTTAAGAATATATACTTCTGAGAAATCCCATTACTCTAATAGTGGATTTTATGCATAGCATAAATTTAGTACCTATTAAATATAGTATTTATATTAGATTGATGAAACAATTTATTTTTATTTTTTATGTAGATAAAATAAAAAACTATCATGGTTTTTTTTCTATTTTGGCTAACCAATGATTGTACATAAGTACCTTCTATTAGTAAAACTCTCATAAAGTCAGATTATATTATAACATTCTGTCATGGCTTGAGGATGACATAATAGTGGGGACCAATGCCAAGGATAAAGCTGCGTGTCAGGAGGCCAAAAGAGTGAAGTTGGCAGAGCCCCTGACCTCAAACATACCTTGGACCAACGCTGAGTTAAGGCGAGGTATGCCCAGGTTATGTAAGTCTTGGGGACCAGCCCTTGAAGCTGGATAAAGTTCAGCACCCTTTCTGGACAAAGAGAGGCCCCAAGGCTCCTGTGGACCCTCTGTCACAATTGGGTGACCTCACCCACATGATAGACAAGCGCTTGGTGACAGCCTTCCTCCACAAAGCCACCCCACTCCCACCCCATCCCTCCTCTTCAATCCTGGTAGGATTGATAGAGGTGGTCTGCAGGGAGGTGGTTGAGGTTAGGGGGCTTGGAGGGGGTCTGGAGGCCACCCACTCCCCAGGCCATCTATGGGGAAAAATTGGGAAAATTGCAATTCCCAGTGTCAGAGCCTGGCCGGTAAGTTCTGGACTGGGGGCAGTTTGGGCCAGCTGGGTTCAGGAGCCAGATAGAAATACAGCTTGGATCAAAATCTGGGTACAAACAGCTCAGATCATCAGGTCTGACGTTCCAAGGCAGTTCCAAGAGGTTCAGATTGTGTGAGCCACCCAATTGGGGGATCAGACCAAATTGCATTGAAACCAATCCATGGGCTCCTGCCTTCCAAGACAAATCTGAAATGCCCAAGCTGTGTGAATCAGCCATGTCGAGTCATTGGGACCTGGATCAGCAGCATCAATTTGGCTTGGTCACAAGAAGTTGAAAAAAGTTGCAAAAATTTTCTAAGCTTCTGCCAAATTTGGGGAGCCTCCTTTTTCCCCCCTCCAAGTTAGCCAACCAAATTTCCTCCCCATTCCCCAAACAAACAATCCCCCAACTCCTCCCTATGCCTATCAAACCAAATAAAAGCCAACTGGCCCCACCAAGGGCAGTTTTCAGTTCATTCTTTTTATCCTTATCAAAATAAAAATCTGTGTATCCGCTTAGTTTGCTGTGGACTCCACCCATTTTTAACACAGATTAAACACCATCCTGTTGTTTGATCTGATGAAGCATGCCATTGCCCAGATCCCTCTTCTGATATTCACAGACTGGATTATCCAGTCTCTTGATCCCACCACACAGCAGTGGATTAATGATGCAATAATCTGGCCCACCCCTGAGGGTGAGCCCACTGTTCCGTTTGTTCATTTGCATCCATTAAAAGGAGGCCATTCCATTTATTTGGATGTAAAGTCTGCTGAGTCTGCTCCCCAGGGGGAGCGGTCTCAAGCCCCTGGCCCACTGCATGTGGGTTTGGCTCCATTAACTGCCCCTGCCACTGTGGGTCCCGCTCACCAGCAGGACCTTGAGTGTCCTCATTTGGGGAAACTCAGTTCCAGCCTCTCCTATGGGGTCTCCTCCACTTCTACCCACATTTCCAACCATGTGGTGGTCTCTGTACCGCCTCCTGCTGGTGTGCAGGCCTCTCTTTTGAGTTTGGAAGGCCAGAAACTGCAATTCCAGGAGGAGTTGTCATCCTCCCTGCCTCTCCCACCCTTGAGGGTTGCTCCCATAAGACTCACGGTTGCCCCAATGCAACCATCTGGTTTGCCTTGGGGACCTTTGGTATGTTATTGAATGTTTGCTTCCCTCACATGTCCCATAGATCCCCACTTATCTTAGTCACTCAGACTGCTATGCCTCTGGCATTCTGGGCCCTCCACTGGGTGCTTGCGCACCCTGACTGGGAGCCCAGTATAGTTCTTCTTAGCCGCATCCATGAAAGGTTAGTCCTGGGGATGTAAGAGAAGTTCAGCCCTGCAATATAGCAGGTGCATTAAAACAAACCAGCTTTTTGATTAAATATGACGGTTTTCTTCAATTTCTCAGTGAATGGGGTCTCAAAACCTGTTCAGGTTTCAAAATTTCTAGCTCAGGTCAGCCTTATCTACAATTGATACCCTGAGTTCAGTCAAATACCAAGAATAGCACACTGCCTGATGGAAGTGTGCACTTATTGGTGCACCTCAGCTTAGCACCACTTCCATTGATCAATTATTCCCCCGATTTTTATAATTTTGTTTTCTCAAGAACAATCTCTCTTATTGGTTGAATTCCCCCATAATAAAGAACCCTTCATTAGTATAATTTTTCTTTGTTATCTTGGGTAAAACTGCGCATGGACTTCTTCAAGGAGGTCTTGTTCAAAGTTAGCTATTTAATTTTAACAATAATAACTCTCTCCTCTGGTGCACCGCTGGGCCGTTCAGGTTCCCTCCAACCTGGGCCACCTATGCACTCCAACCCAGAGCACCACTTGGGTATGGACCCCACTTAGAGAGGGTTCACTCCAGCCTAGTTCTTAGTCTGGTTTTGGTTCTTTTATCTATCAATTACCACTCTCACCCTAAGTTATTACAACTCAAGCACTTTCTGCAGGGCTCTACTAACTTTATTACTAATAACTAGTTTTCTGGAGTTAGGTCTGTGCACCGTGCACCACCATGCTGGGAACAGGAGAGTTATAGAAACTCTCCTTACATTAGTTGACCAACCCTTTTCTTTTACATGCACATTTTTTTCTGTGTGGTACTTTCACAAAGTGCAAACGGGGTGCACCAGCTGTTGGTCACAGCTGCGGTGGGGCTCACAACTGTTTTTTCTTTTTCCAAAGGTTGGAGCATCTTGGCATTATTCTTGCTACTTCTGAATGGAAAGTACCCACCATTCTTGCTTGTACTCAGTGGATATGGACGCTTTGCAATCTGAGAGTCGTGATTTTCCAATTTTTCACCAAAATTCACAAAAATGATACAAGAAATTGTTTTTTCCTTGGCACTGCATTTGAGTGGTGCAGGTGGGATCATTAATGAAGGGCCTTATGGTGATGGCCCTTGATAACAGTGCACAACCCACCACCAAAATGGGTATGGTGTTGCTTTCAGCCCAAAATTCATTTTATAATGATGTTTCCATATATACACCTGAGCCATATATCTTCTTTTATGACTTAGGTATGGACCCCATTTCAGTGTATCAAATCACTCCAGATAACCAACGCTTGACCACAACCATGATCATCAGAACACAGAAGGTGGAAAAGGAGTTGCTTCTTAAATAAAAAATGTTTATGAAGTTGGTGAAGAAATGGTGGGATATGTGATTTCAATAGTAAAAGTGGTCAACTATCCCTCTCCATTCTATGATGCAGAAACGTACCCTGGAGGTATGTTTATTCCTGAAGAAGATTTTTGTGGTGAAGTGTTGGCGTTGTCTGCTATAAATAAAGATCATTCAAATTATTTTTTGTCAACTGATACACTTTCTTGCCCTTCAGGTAAAATCAGCACTACTATTTTGGTGGATACTGGAGTCTCTGAGAATCTTATTGACCAGGACCTAGCTGACTACCTTAAGCTTAGTTACTTGCCAGGTGGTATGGTTGGGGAGGGGCTTCTCAAGGTATTCACACGCTGAAAATTATGGGGTTAGTGGTTTAAAATTTGGCAAATATCATTTGTCTGACCACTTCCAAGCTATCAAGAACTTCTTTTAACCTATCATTTTTGGTGTAGAAAAGTGGCAAAAGCTTGATGTTAGAGCCAACTTGAAAGACAATACCTGGTCCTTAACATTAAAAAATGGTCATGAGTTAGTTGTCCTTTTGGCTGAAGCAAACTTTTAGGGCGATTTGCCCCACTGGCCCAATATTCACACACTCAGTCTTGCTCCGTTTCTGAAGCCCTGTTTGGAGGTTTCCCTATCTTTCTATTTGGATATGTGAAATCTTTGTTTGATGCAGCTTTAGCCAATGTACTACCAGCTCATTCTGAGTTTGATTGAGAGTTCAGGCTCACCATTGATCTGGTGTGTATATCTTCCCCCATTTATCCATTGAATGTACGGGAAGAAGTGGCCTTATATGTGTGGGTTAAGGAGCAGTTAAACAAAGGCGCAATTTTTCAGTAAACCTCGCCTGTCTGCTCCCCGCTTCTATTTGTGGAGAAAGCTGATGGTACCTTACGCCCAAGCGTAGATTATGGGAATCTCAACAACGTCACAGTACCAGATTGCATCCCATTCCACTGGACTCACATATTGCACGCTTTATGGAGAAGGCAAGAGTCTTATCCAAGTTAGATTGTTTAAATGCGTTCAATCAGATCTGTATTCAGAAGGGCCAGTAGTGGCTGACCACATTCTGTACCAGAAAAGGGATTTCCAATTTTGGGTTATGCCTTGAGTCTTAAAATGCCCCTTTTTTTTTAACGCCATATTGATGCAGCTTTGGGGGACCTGCTGGGGGTATGCGCGGTAGCTTACATGGATGATATTTTGGTAAATTTCCCTGACAATGAGTCCCATAAAGTACACTTTTAGCAGGTGGTGGAGCGTTTGAGGGCAGCTGAACTCACATTAAAAATAAGTAAGTGCGAATTCTTTAAGTCCCAGGTCACCTTTCTGGGTAACGTCAAGTTTGACCAAGGGCACATGATAACTCCAGACAAGAAGGTAATTCATGAGTGGCACACTCCAATTTTGGTTAAGGAATTGAGGAGTTTTTTGGGGATGTGTACGTTCCATAAGAAATTCATACCAAATCTCTCTGAAGTGATGGTGCCCTTATATAAGGCAAGTGGGGCAAAAGTGCTCCAGTGGTCCCCAACTTTGCAGGATGCCTTCCAAGCAGTAAAGTGTACTTTGCTGTCCACGTCCATTCTTTGCATGTCAACCCCAATAAAGAGTTCATTGTTGCTTCTGATGCCTCCAACTTTGCCATAACGGCTGCCTTATGACAATTAGGTGAATATGGAATAGAGCATCTAGTGAGATATTTTCTAGAAAGATGTCTCTGCCTGAGTTAAACTACGCCATTTATGACAAAGAGTTATTAGAAGTGGTGGAGACATTAACTTATTTGCGTCATCACCTGCATGGCTCTTCCCAACCTTTCTGCATACGTAAAGATCACTGTGCCTTACTTTATTACCATGAACCTCATGTCTTGACCCCACGGTAAACCCATTGGCATGAGATCCTTGCCCAATTTGCATTTTTTTATGAGTTCATTAAGTGCAAGGAGAATGGTTTGGAGGATGCATTGAGCCATAACCCTGCATTAGCTCCCAATCCAAAGGAGGTAGAGGTGAATAATACACATTTAATGATTCCACTGGGTAAGATTGTGTCTCAACCTCCCTCTTCCTTGGCCCATGATCCAGCACTCTCTCCTTTGGAAGATGCGGAGGAATACAGTATGTTCAGAAAGGTAGTCCTTTCTCAGCCTTTTTTTAGCCAAATATACTATGGTTTTTGCAAAGAGTGCATCAGATCAGGAGGACATCACCAGAGGTTACCACATAAAGGATGAGATGGTGTGGTTTCATGGGCGCCTATAGGTTCCCGCTGGACCACTTTGCCTGTAAATCATCTGGGATCATCATGACAGAATCATCATTGGTCATCCTGGGAAGGCAAAGACACTGGAGCTAATTTGCTATACTTATGATTGAAAGGGGTTACCCACTAAGGTGGGCAAATATTGTAAGGAGTGACTGATCTGCAACCAGATGAAAACCAAATTGACAACCACTAGCAGGGTTGTTGGTACCAGTTCAAAAGACTGAAGGGCCTTGAAAACCCCTATTGGTGGATTTCATTGTAAAAAACCTGTCTCTGATGGTTATGATGCCTGTCATGTGCACATGACATCATAGTGGGGACCAACCTCAAAGATAAGGCTGGGCGCCAGGAGGCCAGAAGGTGAAGCTACAGGCCCTCCCTGACCTGAGGCACACTCTAGACCAACGTTGGGTTTGGGAAAAATATGCCCAGGTTGGGACTAGTGGTGTGCCAAATGCCCATCCCCTCACAATGGCCCAGGCGTTAAAATAGATGGTTTATCAAATTAATGCAGATGGTTCTATTTGGTTCATCGAGGAATGGGGTTTTGAAACACATTCCACTTATGAAACAACGCGTTTGGGTCAAATCCAACTTCAATTGATCACTCTAATGAAGTCAAATTTAGCTTATTTAACTAATTTGGATGGAAGTGTTACCCTATTGGTGAGTCAGTGCTTGGGTCCACTGCAGCGAATCCCATTTTCCCCCATCAACACTTAAATGTGTTTCCCCTGACCAACATTCCTGGTTGGTTGACTAATGTAAGGAGAGTATCTATAACTCTCCTGTTCCCAGCGTGGCAGTGCACAGTGCACAAGGCCAACGCCAGAGAACTAGCCATTAGTGCTAAAGTAATTAGAGCTCAGCAGAGGGGGCTGGAGCAATAAATACTTAGGCATAGAAGTGCAAGTTTTACAATAAAAAACCCACCAAAAGTGATGCAGTGCACATAACAAAAGGGGCCAAGTGACCCAGGTTGGAGGGAACCTGGGCAAACAAATGGTGCACGAGGTGATAGCTGCAATGTCTTTGCCATGGCAAGGTTAATGGAGCATGAGACCTCCTTGAAGAGGTTTGCGCACAGGAGCGTTTGAAATATCATAAAATTCTAAAACATAAACAGGAAAAGGTTTATTCAGGAAGTCGACCAACAAGGAATGTTGGTTGGGGAAACACATTTAAGTGTTGACGAGGGAAAATGGGGCTTGCTGCAGTGGACCCAAGCACTGACCCACCAATAGGGCAATGCTTCCATCCAAAATAGTTAATTAAGCTGAAACTTACTTCACTTGAGTGATTGATTGAAGTTGTATTTGACCTGAACACGTTGTTTCATAAGCAGAATGGGTTTTGAAGCCCCATTCCTCAATGAACCAAATAGAACTATCTGCATTAATTTGATAAACCATCTATTTTAACGCCTGGGCCATTGTGAGGGGCTGAGCATTTGGCACACCACTAGTCCCAACCTGGGCATATTCTGCCCAAACCCAGCGTTGGTCTAGAGTGTGCCTCAGGTCAGGGAGGGCCTGTAGCTTCACCTTCTGGCCTCCTGGCGCCCAGCCTTATCTTTGGGGTTGGTCCCCACTATGATGTCATGTGCACATGGCAATGCATCATGTTAGTGGTGGACCATTTTACAAAGTTCACCCACTTTATTCCTTGCAGAACCACAGTAACTGCAGATGAGATGGCTAGGCTCTTTGTCACTCATGTATTTGCACTTCATGGGGTCCTTTAAGAAATTATTAGTGATTGGGGACCCCAGTTTACCTCTGTCTTTTGGGAAGAGTTGTGTAAGACTCTTCAGATTCAGCCCTGCCATTCAACTGCCTATCACCCTCAATCAGATGGGCAGACTGTATGAGTGAACCAATGCTTGGAACAGTTTCTGCAGTATCACACTGCCGCAGATCATTCAGATTGGGTTTCTCACCTTCCTATGGCCCAGTTTAGCTATAATAACACATTATATGCATCTATTGGTTATTCCCCATTTTTTGCTAACCATGGGTTTAACCCTGCCTTCAACATGGAGCCCAGTGGTGGATCAAAAGTTGAAGTGGTGGTGGACTTTGCTAAGACTATCAAGAAAGTACAACAGGGGTCTCTACAAGTTTGGAGGCAGCAATTCAAGTTTATAAGAAAAACATCAATGTAAAAAGATGAGTGGGTCCAGCATACAAAGCAGGGGATCTCATGATGATTGATGCTTGAAACATCCCTATCAAGAAGCCATGCAAAAATTTGGGACAGAAGAGAATTTGCCCTTACCACATTGTCAGAAAGATGGGCCACACCTTATACCAGTTGATCTTCTCACTTTGTTTTGGATCTTTTCAGTATTTCATGAAAGCAAATTGACATTGTTTGAGGGCCTCCACCAGAGACTCCCAAGGTTTATCTTGTGGATGGGGCATCATAGTGAGAAGTGGAGGAAATAGTAGCCTTCTGTCAAGTAAAAAGAAGGCTTGAATACCTCATATTCTGGAAGGGATTTGATGCAGTAGAAAACAGTTGGGTACCAGCGCATGACTGCACACATGCCCAAGATCTGATTAACGTTTTCCACAAGCATTTTCCCCAGGCCGCCAGACCTCAGTCAAAGCAAACTGTTGCCACTATGAAGTTGGCCCCAGCCCATAAGAACTTTTCCCTGGCGAAGCTCCTGGAGGGGGGTGGAGTCTCAAAGAACAAGAAGGTACTGTCATGGCTTGAGAATGATATAATAAATGGGGACCAATAACAAGGATAAAGCTGTGTATCAGGACCCCAAAAGGGTGAAGTTGGCAGGCCTCCCTGACCTCAAACATACCTTGGACCAATGCTGGGTTAATGTGAGGTATGCCCAGGTTAATCCTGGGGATGTAAGAAAAGTTCAGCCCTGCATTACAGCTGGTGCATTAGATGTACCAGTTTTTAATTAAAAAATAACGGTTTGCTTCACTTTTTTGGTGAATGGGGTCTCAAAACCCGTTCAGGCTTTAAAATTTTCAGCTCAGGACAACCTTACCTATAATTGATAACTGTCATGGGTGGGGATCCCAGACCCCATCCATTTTATCCTGGAAATGCCCATGCGGTGGCATTCCAGGTGGGCAACCTAACCAGACAGACTTAGGCACAGGTGAGGTGAACCTTTTCTCATCAAATCTTGGAAATGCCCACACGGCGGCAAACGGAGTGATGAGGCTGGACTGTCACTAGTACGAGGTCCCCTATCACAAACCCAAACCCGAAAATATCAGGTAAGCAAGGTGTGACACCTTGAAAGAACTTTATTTTTATTTTAAAAATAATAAAAGACTGAACTGGAGGGGACCAAGGCCAAGACTTAGAATTCCAACTTGGAATTTGAGAAGGTCAGGTTTAACTTTTATAAAGTTGCTTCTGAGGAACCTCTCTGATTCATTTCTTAAGCCTGCTGAGCTTAAGGAATGGTCGGAGCAGCTCAGCCCAGCCCTCCGAGTCTGACCACCCACTCCACCATACCCAACAATTCCGATTGGTTCAGTTTGAATTAACCAAACAAACCAATCGGAATGTAACATTCAGAAATTCATCCTTTTGGATGATTTCCATTCGTTACATCACTCCCCACTAAAACGGCCCTCCGGGGGCAGAGAGCCACCATTTTGGGAGGAAATTGTCGGCGAGAGGTCTTCCCAGGGTGAGTCACCTCGAGCCCCAAGAAGGATCCTCTCGAGGGGAAATGGGGGGAACGGAAACCGGAAACTGGGCTGTTGGAGTAAGCCTCAACAGATAAGGACATTCATACCCAACACTTGGCCAAATCACCACCTCCCAGAGGCTACCACTAGGAATGGCCTTCCCATCCTGACCGGGAAGGCGCTTTCCCCAACAATAGCCCCGGAAGGTGCAAAACAGCGCTGGCCATGGGCCATCCCCTTTGTGCTGTCAGGCCTGAGAATGGCCTTCCCATCCCAACTGGGAAGGCGCTTTCCCCAGTCCTGCTGGCAGTGGGGTTGACCCCATGGCACTGGTGCCGGGCAAATATCCTCCCCTTTTGGGACTTTCCAGGGTTGAGGGAACCTGCTGGGAACAAATGCCCTCGGACACGGCCACTGGAATTGGCAGGAACCTGAAATTTGGCAGACCCTTGAATTTCACTGATGTCGCAGGGCTGGCCATCAGTTGCTGGGTTGGCCCAGCGCCAGTTTCCTCAACAGCCAGGACAAAACAGAAATCCTCTGAGGGACAGGACCACCTCCAACCAGAAGCAAAATAAAGTTGGAATAATGTCATGGGCGGGGATCCCAGACCCCATCCGTTTCATCCTGGAAATGCCCATGCGGTGGCATTCCAGGTGGGCAACCTAACCAGACAGACTTAGGCACAGGTGAGGTGAACCTTTTCTCATCAAATCTTGGAAATGCCCATGTGACAGCAAATGGAGTGATGAGGCCGGACTGTCACTAATATGAGGTCCCCTATCACAAACCCAAACCTGAAAATATCAGGTAAGTGAGGCGCAACACCTCGAAAGAACTTTTTTTTTATTTTAAAAATAATAAAAGACTGAACCGGAGGGGACCAAGGCCAAGACTTAGAATTCCAACTTGGAATTCAAGAAGGTTGTGTTTGACTTTTATAAAGTCACTTCCAAGGAACCTCTCTGATTCATTCCTTAAGCCTGCTGAGCTTAAGGAATGGTCAGAGCAGCTCAGCCTAGCCCTCCAAGTCTGACCACCCACTCCACCATACCCAACAATTCCTGATTGGTTCAGTTTGAATTAACCAAATGAACCAATTGGAATGTAACATTCAGAAATTCATCCTTTTGGATGATTTCCGTTCATTACAATAACAAGAGTTTAGTCAATTATCAAGTATAGTACACTACCTGATAGAAGTGTGCACTTATTGGTGCGCCTCAGCTTAGCACCACTTCCATTAAACAATTATTCCCCCAAATTTTCTTAAATTTGTTTTTTAAGACCAATCTCTATCATTGGTTGACTTCCCCCATAATAAAGAACCCTTTATTAGTATAAGTTTTCTTTATGTTATTTTGGGTGAACCTGTGCATGAACCTCTTCAAGGAGGTCTTGTTTAACGTTAGTCATTTAATTTTAATGATCATATTATTCCTCCTCTGGTGCATCGTTGAGCCATCCAGGTTCCCTCCAACCTGGGCTACCTATGCACTCCAGCCCATAGCACCGCTTGGGTATGGACCCCACTTTGGGGTTCACTCCAACCTGGTTGTTAATCTGGCTTTGGTTCTTTTATCTATTGTTCACCACCCTCGCCCTAAGTTATTATGGCCCAAGAACCTTCTGCAGGGCTCTACAAACTTTATTACTAATGACTAGTTCCCTGGCATTGGGTCTATGCACCATGCACCACCACGCTGGGAACAAGAGAGTTATAGTCACTCTCCTTGCACATTCAATTGTCTTTAGATCTAACTCAAAATTGTATTAGGCTAGTATTTTAGTGAACATTAGAGCTAATTAAAAGCCTTAATTAGAAGACTTTAGCTAGATATGTATGAGAAAAAAGCTATATGAATAATTCAAATTCATTTTAACTTGTCTATGTTACTAAAAAACTGCTGGAGTTTATGAAAAAGCCTATTTGAACTTATATTAGTGTGTTCCTCTCATAGAATAAAAGCTAGCAATTGGTAAGCAAAGAGATATAACACTTTTACTAATATTGACAAGTAAACCTGTGTTATATAATTTGGCTATTATGTTAAAGTATTTTATTAGGGTTAGTATAAATTTAATAACCTAAATTTAAGTTATATAAACTACTATACAATGCTTGAAAAGCCTGCTAGTTTATCGTTATCCCTTAACTAAGCCCTTACTGTATAACAAAAAAGTTTCGTTGTATATAACCATCTAAAAATATAGTGATTACTTCACTTTTTAAAAATAATAGGCTCAGGTTCTAAAATAGCAAAGTGGTGCAAAGGTAGAGAGTTAATCTAAGAAAATAACATATTTAAAGCCTACTTAAACAAATCTCATCTGTATAGAACTTTGCAGTTTCTAGAAAAAAATATAAAGCAACGTTATCAGTTGATAATTGATAATATTATCAGATAACTGCTTAGGTATTCGATGCGCTTTTCTTGATCTTTAATCAAATACTTATTTTAATAGTTGGTACAAACTCAAAGATTTAAATTATTTTTTGCAAAAAGTTTGTTATAATATTTTAAATATTGACAAATTGCAGTTTTATAACAAAAGATTTATACTTGCAGTACAAATTATGCATGATAAACCATATTATATCCTCTAAAATTTAAATTAATCTATAATCAAAGTTAACATCAACTCTAATAAGACAACTAAACTAGTCATAAGGTCATTATATTCGTATTTTTTGCAGATTATGATAGTTTTTAGACTGAAGCGAACAGAATATTAGTAAAAAAGTTTACTTGTAGTCAAAAAGTAATAGCTAATTAAAATTAGTTACACTGGGATTAATTTGGGCAAATAAAAATACGACTATATAGCGTAAAATTATAGTATATTATAGCCTATTGATTTTCAATTAGTTCACACCAATTCAAGTTAAAAAGTAAATATTATGTGTTTCTAAGTTTTGAGTTAATTAAAGCAGATCCAAACACAAAAATTTAGATTTCATAATTTAAACTATTAAGATACTCAAAAAAGGCTTTTTAAACATTTAAATTTGTCAGTCAGCTAGAGAAAAACCCCAAAAATCCAAATTAAGCCACTAGATATACAACAATGTATTCACCTTAAAATTAGGCGCATCTGGTTCTAAAAGAATCATTAAGTCGCATATGTTAATATTATCCTTTGTGCGCTTTTAATATGTAATTAACAAAAACTAAGTACATTTAATACAACAATTTTGTTTATTTCTTTATTGAGTAGTTTTAAAATAACTTATATTAAGAGTAAATTGTTTTATTTATTAATAAACTTACCATTTTACTATCATAATTTTAGAGCAAGACATAAGTGAGCAATATAATTATATACTAAGCAATTGTCAAAAAAAACCAAAAATACATATTATAACCACCGGAAGCAAATCAAGCATTGACAAAATCACATTCTAGTTCAATAGATTTTACTTGTTGGCATTTCAATAACATGCATATTAGTCGCAGCTACCTGAACATCGTAAACTTATATTAAACCAAATATTATACTCGATCATAAGTCTATTCTGCACTTTAACACAAATACTTTATGAAAGCACCTTATAAATTTTTAATGAGCTAATGTTTATTCCTTGAAGTATATGAAAAAGAATGTTGTAAAGAAGAGTCAGGGTACAAACTTAAAAAATTGTTCTGGGTCTAAACTATAGTAAGTATGATTCAAATACAGCTTTATCAGGTATTTTTAGCAGTAAAGACAAAAAAGGTTAGAACATGTGGTACAAAAAGATAAAATCTAATAGTTGTAGCAAATTAAAAATAATTGGTAACTACGTCTTAATAAACAACTAAAACATTTTATAAAATTTAGCTCAAAATAAAATGTAATCAATTTATAATTAGAAAAAAATTAGTAACACAAAGGGTTTATAAAAGCGTAGCATTTAATATATTCGTCTTACTGACTGTAAACTACCTAATTACTTAAAAGAAATAGATTTCCCATGGACATACTTAAAATAGCTTAATGAGCTTATTCTATTAAAGACTATAATAACCCTTATCAACTTCCAAGGCTTTATAAAATACAAGTTCACATTGAGGTATAACAAAATTACCATAAGCAGTATAAACAAGCAACTGTACACTATAAGGACATAAAAGCTATTAACTTATACAATTAAACAGTGAAATTTTAACCACATTAACAATCTAGGCTACTCAACTAGAAAAGAACTACAAAACCTAAAACTAAGTAACATCTTTTTCTAGAGACTAAAAAAACTAAAAACTCGCTCACTTTTTCTAAACTTTTCTGGATCTCTGACATTTTTTCTATTGCAGTTGTGGAGATTTCGAGAGCGCTCGCAACTTTAGCTTAAGTTATAATGTTAAAAAATAAATATTTATATTCTTATTGTTAAAAGTATAATTACCTAAGCGTTGATTTAAAGAAGAGAGTTTCATATACATACTTTGCTTATCAGAATCCATAGCTTACTAAATGATAACTTTATGAAAATGATAACAAAAGAATAAGTCAATAACTTTTTAAGATTTCACGGAAAACAAATACGATTAGCTCAATTGTCTATGGTTTTGGAAAAAAGGAAAATAAAATACCAGATGTCACGGAAGAAAGTTTTTGCAAATGACAAAAAAAATAAAACAATATAGTAAAAGTTAGAAAGGAAACCAAGTAAAGCTTGAAGGAAAGTGCGGAAAACAATACAAGGTATTGTATATTGATTTAAAAAAAGATAACAAATTAGCAAAATCTGATAGTAAATTGTTTAGTGGAATGATGAACTCATTTAGTTGGTAAATAATACTTTAATCGATGCCCTTGCATAAGTTAATTTTGAACTCGGATAAAGACTTTTCATATGGCCATTTGGATATATTTAGAATTTTTAAGTTTTCGCTCTTTGTCTATAACTTTTGTCGAAAAGATCTAAGATCGTCGATATTTTGCGAAAGGGGGAAAGGGGATTCGAGGCACATTGCATGCATATTTATCAGTCTGTGGGAGCGAACGTCGATTGTGTGAAAAATAAAACTTTCGTTTAGTAGGCTTACACAAAAAGTATTAAAAATAGAAAATTGAGACCGTAAAAACAAACTTTTTTAAATAAAAACAAATTTTATATCTGCTTTCTGCAAATATTTCAAGTTTTGGACTATTTTAAGGTGTTAAAGAATATTTGCAATATAAATATCAAGAGAAATTTTTGATACGTTTCTAAAATCCATGCACAATCAAAAACTTTGGCACTCCTCTTAGCCATTTTTATGTTAGTATAACTTTAGGGGTTGCCTTTGATGGTGGACTAGTACGAGTTCTCACTGGCACAGCCTCCATTCGGCCACCAGCTACGCTGGTGACCTCTTTCTGGTATCTGTGCCATAGCTACACACTGAGCCCCATTTACCTTGAAAAATACTATCAATTGTGCCACTTGGACCAACGGCTTCACTGTTGCCCTCATGGCCTATGAGCTAACTTATTACTAATAAAACATAACTCTGAGCAATGTTTAAGGTTCAAAATATTTATGATAGTATGGTATAATACTATAAAAATATCATTTGTGCCACTCAGACTAACAGCTTTGCTATTGCACTTATGGCTGGAAAAATAGTAGCATAACTCCAAATCAAAACTCTATAATATAATTTAAGCTCACAAACTTAAGCAAACTGAGTATATCAATAAGATTAAGTGCTTTAGTGCAGAGTAAAATATAATTATTCAAGGCTATATTAATTAGGTGATGTATAGTAAGAATTAAAGAAATAGATATCAGGATAAACCAAATATTAAAAGAGCAAACAATTTATATAGTCATAATGGAATAGAGGCAATATTCTCCAAAATTTATAATTATTATACTAATTAAATTGTTATATTATATTACTGGAGAAAACTAAGCATAAGTTTAATTTGCCACCAATCTATCACTGCTCAAAATAAGCAATTCATATATTAATATTATAGTAGATCAATTAGAAAAATCAAATCTTACCTTGATAATGATATTAGCAAATATTTAGGATGGTAACAGTTTATGGTGAAATCAAAATCAGCAAAACTATTACTTCATATAAGATCAAATAGAAATATTAAAAACTTATTCTGATGATGTTAGTAATACAGAAAATTACAATAGTTTATGCTGAAATCAAAATCAATAAAATTACTAAAAATAATACCAAACAAGAAGCAAAACTCACCTTAAAAAGATATTTGCAATCATTTCAGATAATTGCAGATGATCATGCTGAAAATAAATATCTGGTAAAAAATAAGTATACTCATTAAAAACTTACAATGAAAAGATAACAATGAACAGTTTAGACCATAGATGATCATACTGAAAACAAACTTCTAATAAATTTAATAATTAATAGCTCTAGATAGTAAAAAATAAGCAAAAACAATAAACAGTTTGCCTTAAAATAAACTCAATACAACTCCCTAAATTTAAGAAAGTCACTGGTATCAAAAATCTAAAAAAAACCATTAACTAAATTTACTTTTTACTGTTAAATTAATAAAAATAAATATTCAATGAATATTTTTCCCGAATAACTAAAAGCTAAAAAGTGCTTACTTTGCATTAGAATTACAATTCTGCAATTTAAGTGGGGATAATCAAAACAATAACCCAGTAAATATCTTCTTTTTTAGTACTGTTGGTGCCCAACCCAAAAGGAGGAGCTACCATGCATCTTTATTTGCAAATGGGCCAAACAAAGGGATTATCATAGATCAAAAAAAATTCCTAATATAGCCCTTAGGTTATTAGCCTAGGAAGCTATATTAGATGGCAAGGAGGCTTTAGGGAAAATCTTGTCTGGCACCCGCTTTAGCTGGTGGACCATGGCGGACAGCATTGGGGTGGGAGCATCAGCGACATGGGGCATAAGGAGGTATAGTTGGGGGTTTTCTTCATTAATGAGGCCAGCGGTTTCCATTGCCTCAACATATTGAGCAAGTTGATGCTTAGCAAAATTGATGAGAGCTGTCATGCAAGTAAATGACTTGATGCACTGTTGGGTTTGGGGATAATTGGTGTCAAAAAGAAAAGTTTTTGCTGCATTGATGCAAGCATGGCTCACACCAAAAGCAAGCTCCTCAATTTCATACTTTGCATTTTCCTCAAAATCATGAGGAAAATTGGAGATAGGAATACCCTCAACAAGGGGCTCCATTGCCCAGGGAGTTGCTGGCAGAGGAGGGTCCAGTAAATGTTTTCTTAAACATTATATAACTAAAAACTGAAAAGTGCTTATCTTTGCATTGAAATTGTAATTATGCAAATTAAGTGCAAAATAATAAAACATCAATCTAGAGAATCTTTTTGCTAAATTTTAAATAACTAAAAGCTCTTAATATGCTTATCTATGCAGTAAAATTATAAACCTGCAATTTAAGCATGGATAATGGAAATGATGATCTAGTAAATGTTTTCCTAAATCCTAAATAACCAAAACCACAAAGTGCTTATCTTTGCATCAAACTACACTTCTGAATTTTAAGTGGGAATAATAAAAGCAACAATATAGTGAATATTTTCCTAAATCTTAATTATCTAAAACTAAAAAGTGCTTATCTTTGCATTGAAATTGTAATTATGTGAATTAAGTGCTGAATGATAAAACATCAACCTAGAGAATCTTTTTATTAAATCTTAAATAACCAAAGACTAAAAAGTACTTACCTTCACATTAAAATTATAATTTTAGAATTTAAATGAGGATAATGAGAACAACTATCTAGAGAATCTTTTTTCTAAATCATAAATGTCAGTGCTACAGTTCTTTTGACTGGCGCTGGGGTTTGCGGTGGTTCAAAGCTGAAAAATTGGAAATGAGCACCAAAGAGGAAACGGAAAGTAAAGGTTAGTTTACCAAATATTTTATTAATTCAAAATGCTTTGATATTAATAGGGTGCATTGGGACTCAATGCCTTTGGGATCTTCAGAGCCTCATCTGATCAGGATCTTTAGTAACCTTCCAGAAAGGCCTCTTTGAGGGTATCCTCAATGGATATTGTCGCTCACCTGACTGAGAAGGTGGAAAGCCCGCTCCACGTGACTCAGTACTAGGTAAGGGTGATCCAGAAAAAGTTTTATCTTGACTGGAATTGATGACTGACTCGGTATGGCTGGATTCAGAAGATGGGAATTTGAGACAATTTTTATCTCGAATCCTGACAAGGCCCCCTTCAAGATCCTGTCAGAGGGGGAGTATGGCTGGAGGAACTGACCATGCACTCAGTTTACAACAGTCCCTTGCTTGGTATCAGCAATGGAGTATTCAGACTTCACCTTGTGTATCACTTTGTAGGGCCCAGACCACAGTACATTGGGCTTGTTCTGTTGGCCTCCAGGTTGATGATGATAAAAGAGAATGAGGTCACCTAGTTGGAATTCTGGTAAGGAGGGTCATCTGAGATTCGATTGGGATGTCTCTCTTCCAGTGGTGATAACAATGCCTTGAGAGGCTTGGGCTTGGAGCTGGACAATTTCATCAGCAAGGGCCCTCATGTTTAAATCGGCGTTTTCAGGAGTGGAGGCTTCAAACAGGGATGGACGCTACTGGGTAGTTGTGGGGCCTGCCCATACAGGGCTTCAAATGGGGACATTTTGATGACATGGTGGTAGCTTACTCGGTATGCAAGCAGGGCGCTGGGCAAATAATGGTTCCAGCAGCCAGGATCAGAGGTGGCCAACTTTTGCAGGATGGAGACAAGAGTTCTGTTAGCCCTTTCTATCACCCCATTAGTAGAAGGGTGGTAGGGAGCAGCGAAACTCTGGGTGGTTCCAAATAGTGAAGTTAGCTCCTGTACTACCTGGGAGGTGAAGTTCAAACCATTATCCGAGAGCAAGGTCTGGGGGCACCCATGCTGGGTGAAAATGGAGTGAACAAGGAACAAGGCGGTAGCTTTAGCCATGGCTGCTGGAACTGAGATTGCCTTGACCCACTTAGTCAGATGGTCTATGGCAAGAATAATATACTTGTGACCATGTAGACCAGTGGGGAGGGGACCCACCACGTTGATACTAATGACATTGAAGGGCTTAGTAGGTGCAACGATGGAGTGCTGATATCAAGGGTTGGCCCAGTCTTGAGATCAGCAGGTCATGCAGGCTTCCAGGACCTCTTGGATGGTTTTGACCATTCAGTCTCAGTAGCAGCATGACTTCAGCCACTCATAGGTCTTCTTGACCACACCATGCCCAACAGTAGTGTGGCCTTCCAGAATGACATCAGTGCAAGAGGAGGGTCAGATGTAGGGAAGCCACTTCTTGTTGACTCTCTTGTAGAGTAACCCATCCTTAACCTGGGTGTCTTGAGTCATCCGGCAGAGTTCAGTTTGGACCTGAGGGGATTCCGGCTCCTAACGTTCAGGCTGCCCTATCAAGTCATAGAGCCAATCCTCCTCTGGGGTCAGGACTGCTAATACTGGCATCCTGGAGAGTCTGTCAGCTTTCTGGTGAATAGCGCCAGCGCAATGGATGATGGTGAAATCATAGCTTTGCAGTCGTAGGGCCCACCTGGCCAGACTTCCATCCAGGTCTTTCATTTGCTGCAGCCATCAAAGGGAAGAATGGTCAGTAATGATAGTAAAATGGGTGCCATAGAGGTAGGGCTGAAAATGCTTGATAGCTAACAGAATTGCTAGGCATTCCCTCTCGGTGACGCTGTAGTTTTGCTCACCCTTGATTAAAGTCTTGCTAAAATAAGCAATGGGATGATTGACCTGGTTCTCATCGTGATGAGCCAGGATAGCCTCCACAGCGACGTCACTAGCATCTGTGAACAGCAAGAAGGGCTTGTCAAAATGGGGATGAACTAGAACAGGTTTAATACATAAAGCCATACGCAGAGTGTTGAAGGCCTGCTCCTGCTCAGGTCGCCATTTGAATGGAACATTTTTTGTAGAAGGTAGAACAGCGGCTTGGCAAGGTCAGCAAACTGAGGGATGAACTGATGGTAATAGCCCACCATACCTAGGAAGACTTGAATATCTTATAGGCTTTGGGGGCACAACATTTTTTCTATAGCATCAACCTTATTGGGGATAGGTTGAATGCCATGTTTGGAGACCTTATGGCCTAGGAATTCTAGCTCAGGCTGGAAGAAGGAGCACTTTGAGAGCTTGAGCTTGATGGAGGCCTTCCGGAGATGCTCAAAGACTTCCTTAAGGTGGTTGACATGTCTGTTAAAAGTTTGCTAAAAAATGGTGATGTCGTCCAGGTAGACCAGGACACAGGAGAGCTTCAGTTTCCAAGGATCCCATCTATGGTGCGCTGGAACATGGCTGGGGCATTACAGAGGCCTTGGGGCATCCGAGTAGGCTCAAACAGCCCTTCGTGGGCGATTAGAGCACACTTGGCTTGGTCTTCAGGAGCAAGCTCAACATGCCAATACCCGCTGGTGAGGTCCATGGCTGAGAAGTACTGGGAACCCACAAGCAGTCAGAGCGAGTCATTGATATGGGGCAGAGGATAGCTGTCCTTCTTGGTGATGGAGTTGAGCTGTTGATAATCCATCATCACCCGGTGTTTGCCATCCTTCTTTCAGACCAGCAACAGCGGGGAGGACCAAGGGCTACTTGAGGGAACCAAGAGCCCCGCATCAAGCAGCTGTTTGAGTTCTACTGTGACCTGGGCCTCTTCAACCTTGCTCTTGCAGTAAGGCTGGGACTGAAATGGGGGCATCCCCAGTTTCTACATGGTGGAGGACTCCATTCATCCTTCCAAAATCATAGGTAGAAGTGGAGAATAGATCTGAGTACTCCTCTAGGAGCTCCTGAACCTTAAGTTGCTGTTCATCAGAGAGGTCCTTCCCTATGTTAGTGTCAACCAAGTTAACTAAGGATGGCGACTCCAAGCCAAGGTCCCTCAATTCCCCAAAGCTTCGGACGTCAGCAACAGCCCCCATTGGTAACAGGCAAACGTAAGCGGTGGGTTGGTTAGATCCTATAACTTTTGGTTTGTCAGTCAGGTTGGCTAGCAACACTGATATTGATCCAGCATATGCTGGATCAAGGATTCCGGGGCAGGTCAGCACTTTCTTGGGAGATGGGTTATCCAGACCTTGGAACTCAAGTAAATACCCTGAGGGAATGTTGACGTGGACCCAGGTGTTGACAACGACCTGGGATTTTGGGGGCATGGTATTGGCCCGGGGCAAGTAGACTGGCATCCCCTTGGATCCATCCACAGCAGGAGGGGGCAGCCAGACTCGAGAGCCCTGGATGTGGTACTCAAGCCAATCAATTCGTCCTTCAGTCTCCAGTTGGCAGGCTCAGGCCTTGACATCCGCCCTAGAGTCAAGAGCAGCTTCAAAAACTAGAGGGACTTGGTGTCCTAGAAGGGAGAGGAAACCACCATCATAGTGGATAACAGCCAAATAGTCTTAAAGAAACTGGGTTCTGAGGAGTAGATCATAGCTGACGTTGTCCAAAGTGATGGCAGTTGTATCCAAAGCGAGCTTCCCAAACTGAATTAGTAGAGAGGAATAGGCCCCTATGGATCAGGTGCACTGAGGGCCAGCTGTGCCATACTCCATGTAGTGCGGCATGTTGGGGGCAACCTTGATGCGTTTCATCAGCTTGGAAGAGATAACATTCATAAGGGATCCACTGTTGACTATGGCATAAACTGGAATCTTGTGGACCCAGATGGCAACTTGGGTGACCAAACTTCTAAACTGAGGTGGCAACGGAAGGAACATAGGAGAATCATCAGAAGAAGAGTAAGCAATATCAATGTCTTTATTGTCATTAGATACCGCAGCTACTTCTTTGGGGTTAATGGCTTCTGGTTTGTGTGTAGGGGTTACTTGAGGCTGGACAGGGGTGTCAGCATGGAGCGCCTCATCCTTCATGCTGACTGCCCTTTTCCCGCCTCCTCAGCTAGACGTTTCCAATAAGTTTTGGCACTATGCCTAAAGCCATTGCAATAGGTGCACCGTGGATGGGGGGTTTACTGGTTCTCAACTACATGGACCCTAGGGCGGTTAGAGGGGCCACAGCCGCAGCCTTAGAGTTCAGGATTGAGGCAGGAATCTCGTTGAGGGCCTCCTTGATCTCTCTGATGCAAGTGAACCCAATCTTTCACCCAATCATGTGCATCTGGACCTCAAGATAGGACCCCAGGGTGGAGATGACAGCGGTAATGGCGTCGTCCAGTGTGATACGGCTTGTCATAACCAAAGGTTGAGCCTGTGCATAGAACCAGTTGGCAAACTCCATGGGGTTTTCTCCTTTGTTAAGTCAAATGCCCATGAACGCTTGATTCTGGTTGGCCAAGGTTTGGTTACTGCCAAACTCTTGGATCAGGGCAGTGCAGACTTGTTCCCAGATGTTACACTCCTTCAGATGGGGAGTCATAATCTCCCAGGTGGTGCTGTCTAGGCATGAGTGGATGTGCTTCACCTTTTGTTAGTTGGAGGCCTCCTCCATAGAACTCTCATAGGCATACAAGAAGGAGGCGATGCTCTCCCATCTGGGAGTGAACTTCTCCTTGAAGCTAGGTTTAAAGTTAGCGACAATAGGAGTAGAGAGGGTGTTGACGCCTGGGATAGGCATCAGCTCCAAGATCTCCATTTCTGCATATTCTCAAGGAGCCCGTTGATCTAGCCGCCTCTGCAAGCCTTCTAAGTCTTCTTGGATTATTCCCAATTTTGACTGAGGGTGGAAGCGGATGCCTTACTGGCAACCTGCTCCTTTAAGGACTGAATTTCGGCGTTCTGTAGTTGGAGCTGGTTTTTGATGGTGGCCAACTGGGTTTTGAACCCACGACACATTGTCTCAAGCTGGGAGAGGCGAGTGTCAGTGAGCCTCATGAAAGCGCTGAGGTTATCCATCTCATCTGATAGCGCTTCAATGGAAACCCTGGGGTCAAGGGGAACACCATCTATTCAGAGCTTGCATCCCAAGGCCACCTTCTGGATCTGGTCCCGCAGGGTGGCCAGAGCAGTTATTATATCCTGTCATCAGGGGTCTTTGGGTTCGCCCAAGGTTGGGGGGCCAGAAGGTCCTGAGGGTCCGCGTGGGCCTCAAGGGCCCTCTGGCCCCCTAGGCCCTTCAGACCTGACAGCCACAGGGGAGTAGTCATGAGAGGCCAGCTCTCAGTAGCACTGTTGTAGGGATTGTAGCAGTTCCTCAACTTGTTGTAAGCGCTGGGCCCATGTTGCTTCAAACCGCTGAGCATTTTGGCAAAATTGCTCCTCAAGGTAGCCAGAGAGGCTGCTATCTAACACCACCAATTGATCACGGATATCATTGATTAGTCACCAGTTATTGAATATAGCTTCATGATTGTCGTGCATGAAGGAGGAGGCAGCGTTGTAGAAGTCAATGATATACAAATTAAAATTTTGGGTGAGCCCTAGGTGCTGAGAGACCTCCTGATGGTGTAATCCTACTAACTGGAGGAGGTGATGAATTGTGGGGTGAACAAAATTATGAAGGTAGTGATCAGGCCCCAAGGTAAGCTCTCCAGCAGGTAATGCAGCCGTCAAGTAGAGGTCCTGCATTGTGGATGGCATGGTGGAGGCGCGGGAGTGGCTGGAGCGGACACCCTCAGCATAAATGCTGAGGACTAGTTGTTTGATGACATTGTGGGTGTGTTCGAGCTGAAGCTGATATTGGCCCCTGTCTAGGGAGGGCAGCGAGAATTGGAAGGCAGCGCAGAACTCTAGCCTTTCTGGCTGCAATGGCGGCATTGCATATCGGGTAGAACTAACCCATTGAGAAACGCTCCTCGATTGACCAGTCATTTGGTCTTCAGGGTTGCTGTTAGTTTCCATTTTGTTGTGATCAACGTTTTCACTGGGTCAGCTCAGAGCCCCCTGTAGTGAGCACCTTTTTGTCAGCGCTACAGTTCTTTTGACTGGCGCCAGGGTTTGTGGTGGCTCAAAGCTGGAAAATTGGAAATGAGCACCAAAGAGGAAATGGAAAATAAAGGTTAGTTTACTGAATATTTTATTAATTCAAAATGCTTCAATATTTATAGGTTGCATTGGGACTTAATGCCTTTGGGATCTTCAGAGCCTCATCTGATCAGGATCTTTAGTAACCTTCTGGAAAGGCCTCTTCAAGGGCATCCTCAATGGATATCATCACTCATCTGACTGAGAAGGTGGAAATCTCGCTCCACGTGACTCAGTACTAGGTAAGGGTGATCAGAAAAAGTTTTATCTTGGCTGGAATCAACGACTGACTTGGTACGGCCAGATTTGGAAGATGGGAATTTGAGACAATTTTTATCTTGAATCCTGACAATAAATAACTAAAAACTAAAAAGTGCTTACCTTTGAGTTGAAATTATAATTCTGCAATTTAAGTGGGGATATTGAAAACAACAATCTAGCAAATATTTTTCTTTAATTTACATGGTTAGTGAAAACAACAGTAAATATTTTACCAAGATAACTAAAAAACTATTTAATTGCTTACCTTTGAGTTAGATTAAAGTTATATGATTTAAATAGGGTATCATCCCTAAAATATTTAATGTTTTGAACTATTTACATATTATAATACTGAGTCTATCTATATATTAAAAGTGGATATGCTTACTTAAAAATATGCTAGCTAATTATGCATTAATATTGTTAAAAGCTTTATGGAATCAAAATGCATCAATAACTGATGTCAAGCTTATCAGTGGAGCTTAAATTTTATATGGTTTATTGGTTATAATTCATGGGTAAATTTAAAACCTTTATATAATAATTAAACTAAATTATTTGATGTCAAATCATCTATAGAAATTAATAAATAGTACTATAGAATTGGAGAATTAATCTTAACAAGTCTTTAATACTCTATATATCTCCAATTGACTGTTATTTTGCAAGAGTGAAGGGTAGTAAAGCTAGATTGTATGAATTCAAGTTGCTTTGCTAACAAAATCTCGAGATCTGATTGGCAACAGGTAAGCTTTGAATCTATGAAAAGAATTTAAGGAATTTTAACCTTTTTTTATTTGAGGTGAGCCAACCTGGGGACAATACTGCACTGATGAAGGATGAAAGGGATTTGAGATAATGGGAAAGGAGGGTAAAACACAGAAAACCTACATGTATGGCGTATTTTCAGGCAAACAGCATGTAAGAATTAGACTGGCCTGCCAGCCTAGGTGCCAGAGCACCCAAATGGCAAACCAGAATGTCAAAGGCACCGCTTGTGGTACAACGGATATGGAACTGGAAAGGAATTTTCCCAAAAACTGCCAGTGAGCCAGAATCTCATACAGGCACATAATAAGATACCAGATGAGTACGGCCGTTAACCTTGAGGGGAGTGTGAGGGCTGGCGGGAAAGGCAGTTTATTTTTCAATATAAAAACTAATTTTTGAAGAGGTTTTGAATGGGAAATTTAGGAAATAAAAATTAACCAACAATTTTCTCAGTGCAATGCAACTAATTAAATAGTGGTCAATTGGAGAGGAAACAAGCTGGGATCAAGTCCCTCAAGTTTGACCTAACTGGCAAATTATTTGGGAATGGGAACAAATAATTTCACTGGGAACTGACATCAAAGAATTTGGTGGCAGGCTGAGTCACTGTTGGTTCAACCTCAAACGCCTGAACCAAGACTCAACTGCATTTCTGGCAATTAGTGCAATGGCATCTAGCCCAACAAGCAATGGAAATCCCCCAAGGCCACTCCACATAGAAGTGGTCCCATTTGGTTGGAAACAGGTTCAGGATGCCCAACCTGCCCATGCCCAGTTGCTGGGACTTTCATTTGGTTAAGAGTGTTGCATCAGCTGCAATGCCCAATTGACTGGAAGGGAGCTTCAAACTATTGCCAATGGTGTTTGATGCTGCTATCTGCACATTGGGGATCATACCTAATGATTTTAGGAGGGAGTTGATTTTGATGATTGAGGTGTTGACCAAGTTTAAACTGTCAGTAATTCCAGCCAATAAGTCAAACTTCATTCCTTTTTGACTATGTGGATCTCAATTGTTGGGCTCATTTCCACTCATTTTTGGACTGATTGACTTAATTATGGCCATTTTGGTACAAATTTCCCTGATCAGGCATACCAGTTCTGGAGAGGAAAATGTGGGCACTGGGGGAGGGGCCTGAAGAGGGAGGGCTGTTACCCAGCACTTGTCTACCACATGGGCGAGATTGCCCTGGGTGATGATAGGGACTGCCACCCTCTTTGGAGCCTTTTTGTTTGAGAACAGGAAGAGAGCCTGGTCAACGCACAGGGGATGTTCCCCTGGACTTACACATATAATAGGCCAGGACTGCATGGATTACCTTGCTATTTGGTATCTCAGTTTGGGGCATTGGTGTGCAACACCAACACAGTCATAGTCATCCCCTACCTAAAATTTCTGAGAAATTTTAACCTTATAATAACTAAAAAATTAATTACCTTTGAAATAAAACTTTTGTTGCTATTAATAATAGAATAATAAATCTATTAGTTTAGGTTGTTAGTAAAGTTTTAATAATTTATAGTAATTCACCTTGTATTTACATAGTGTAAATCTTGTTAATAAACCAAAAAACTGACTCAACTTTACCTAGTAGCAAGAGGCTCAAACTGAAGTGAGCTTAAATTATTCTGCTTAAATTTGCCTTTAGTTATAGCTTGTTCTATTTAATTAATTCTTGTTTAAAGGTCTGATTTAAATCATTTTTAGTTTTGATTTATGATAGATTTGATGAATATAGCTTGTTCTATTTACTTAATCTTTTTCTAAAATTCTGATTGGAATCAGTTTTAGCTTAGTTTCATAATAGACTTAATTCATTGAATAGAGTATATATAAAATGTACTTAAAAATTCAAAATCAACTTGCTAGCCAAAATTACCCACCAATTTACAGATTTGAGTCACTGAATAGAGTATATATAAAATAAATTTAAAATTAAAACTATCCCCATAATTGAAATAACTAACAATTTAGGCTTAGCACCACTGTTAGCAACTAAAAATATGACATCATATTTTAAACTAACAATTTAGGCTTAGCATGGCTATTAGCAAAAGAAAATATGATGTCATGTCTTAAATTAAACAGCGTAAAAAACTCCTAAAACAGCACCTCAAACTTAAAAGGGTGATCCAAAAAAGTGGCACGCAAATCTCACTTCCTAGCCCCATGGGTTGAAGATGAGCTTGCACCAGCACAGCCAAAGGGCTGTGTTGGGATTTTTGCCCATATTTCCAGCCTGCTAGATTATCTGGTATTTCTAGGGGAAAATTCCCTAAAATGAAGTGAATCAGAAATCAGTTGGCCCAAGTTTTGGAGGAACTTCATTCAGGGGATTTTGGGATATTTGCCTGGTCATATCTGTCAGGTATTGATCTGGATGAATACCTAAGATCTCATTGGGTGGAGTTGCTGATGAAATAGGGGCATCTGATTTTGATTAACTATCAGGTGTACCAATTGGGATTGGTCAGGTTTCATCACTGACTGATTGGGAATGTTTATCAAGTTGTGAGGTGAGTGATGCTGCCTGCAACTAGTGAATCAATCAGTTGGTGAGTGACCTGCCATAATGGGTAATAAGTCCCATTACCTAAGCAGGTTGCTAGCCAATTATGGTTGGTTTGCTTGGATCGAGAGGAAAATGTTAGGGACACGTTTTCTAACTCTTTCCATTTGAGGTCTTGAGGATGTCCGATGATGGAATTCTAGCCAGGATGAGGAAGACCATTGCTGCTGAGATGAGGAAGGGTGATTCAATGGCAACAGCTGCCATTTCAGTGAAGAGGTGTCAACTGAGGGTTAGACAGCTGAATCCCCTACTATATAATTCCCTAGGATTTACTATAATAAAAACAGTAATCAGAAAAGCATTATCTACAGTTATATTATCAATTAGATGTATAGGTAGACTATCAGCTTCTATTGTGTCATTCTATCTTAAGGATATTATTGCAGAAGGCAATAATTGGAAGACTCTCAGAGAGAAGAGTAAAGATCTGAGTGGGGATCTAGAGACAAAGGAACCACAATCAGGGATAGCTGCTGACTGTGTGTTGGGCCAAGAGAGACTGTCACCGGGTTATCTTAGTGAAGATTGGGTGGACAAGAGTATAGGGAAAAATCCCTACAAGTACGTTTACATTTTATTTAATTGGATATACTGGCCAAGCTTTAGACCAAATAATAGTTCAATCTCAACTATGGATAATAGTCTCCATACTATTATCAATTAATACATTCTATACAATGCAACAAAGTGCATGAGGAAATTTTACCTGTGCAGTAAAAAGGTTACTGGGTTGACAACTGATAATTAACCTAGAGTAAATTTTTACAGGCTGTGCCACTGCTACGCTCTGAGCCCCATTTACCTTAAAAAAACTATTATTTGTGCCACTTGGAATAACAGCTTTGCTGTTGCCCTTGTGGCTCAGAAAATAGTAGCATAACTTCAAATAAAAACTTCATAATATCTTTAAGCTCACAAACTAAAGCAAACTGAGTATATTAATAATACTAATTTCTTTAGTGCAGATTAAATTATAATTATATAAGTTTATTTAATTTTAGGTGTTGTATAGTATAAATTAAAGGATTAGATATCTTAATAAGCCACCCATTAAAAGAGCAAACATCTTAACAAAGTCATAATAGAATAAAGGTAATATTCTCCAAAATTTATAACTATTATACTGATTAAATTTTTAGAATATAAAACCTGGAGAAAACTAAGCATAATTTTAATTTGCCACCAATCTATCACAGCTCAAGATAAGCAATATATATATTAACAATATTATAGTAGATCAATTAGAAAAAATCAAAACTTACATTGAAAATGATATTAGCAAATATTTAGGATGGTAACAATTTATGGTGAAATCAAAGTCAACAAAACTACTACTTCATATAAGATCAAATAGAAATATTAAAAACTTATTCTGATGATGTTAGTAATACAGAAAATTACAATAGTTTATGCTGAAATCAAAATTAATAACATTACTAAAAATATTACCTAATAAGAAGCAGGTTCCCCTTAAAAAGATGTTTGCAATCATTTCAGATGATTGAAGATGATCACATTTGAAGCAAACATCTGGTGAAAATAAGTTTAATCATCAAAAAATTTACCTTGAATGTAACAATAAACAAATTAGATCATGGGTGGTCATAGTGAAAACAAACTTATAAATAGATTTAATAAATTAATAGCTATAGATAGTAAAAAATAAGTAAACCCAATAAAAAGCTTACCTTAAAATGTGCTCAGTAGCACTCTTTAAATTTAAGAATGTCATGCTGGGATCAAAAACTAAAAACTAAAATTACTTTTTACTGCCAAATTAATAAAAACATATATTTAGTGAATATTTTTCACAAATGACCAAACTATTAAAATGCTTACCTTTGTGTTGAAATTAAAATTCTGAAATTTAAGTGGGGATAATAAAAATGACAATCTAGTGAATGAATTTCCTAAAATCCTAAATTAGCCAAAAACTAAAAAGCACTTACCTTTGTGTTGAAATTACAAATCTAAAATTTAAGTGGGGACAATCAAACTATAATATAGTGAATGTTTTCTTGAATATTTAATAACTATTAACTAAAAAGTGCTTACCTTTGATTTGAAATTATTATAATTCTGCAATTTAGGTGAGGAGAAAACTGCAAACAAATATCTAATGAGTAAATTTTCCTAAATAACTAAAACCTATACAAAGTGCTTGCCTTTGCATTAAGTTTCATAATTCTGCACTTAAAGTGGAGGTGTTATATTATATACTTGTTAAATAATATATAATCTTTATTTGTTAACTTTTATTCTACTACTTAGGTTGATATCTATTGTTAGAAATAACTTACCTAAAAATTTAATGCTTATTTATGCGTTTATATTGTTAATAGGTTTAAGGAATCAATTCCCAACAATAGCTTACATCAAGCTCATCAGTGGAGCTTAAATTGTTGTGATTTGATTGGGTAAACTTTGTGCTTAAGTTTTAAATATCATTATATACTAAAGATTAGATTTGAATCTCTATATATCTATATAATTAATTATTAGTATCAGAGTATTGGAGAGTCTATTTTACCTTATTTTATAGAATCTTTGAAAACCTCCAATTGGTATATTTCACCAGGTTGGGGGTGCAAAAGCTATGTATATGAAAGATAATTTGCCCTACTAAAAAATCTAAAAATCCAATAAGCATTGGTTTAAGCTTTGAATCACCATTGATTAGAACCACTGAATTACACCTTAATAAAATTTAAATAAAATCAACTCAAAACCCAATATTATCAAACAATTTAGACTTAGCGCCGCTATTAGCATATTAATTTTTGGCGTCATAACCAGAATAAAAGCCACAACCCCCCCCAAACAGCACCCTGAGCTTAAAAGGGTGACCCCAAGAAAATGTGCGTGAATCTCACTTCCTAGCTGCATGTATTGAAGATGGCATCACATTGAAAGTTTTCAGATTAAATTATTATAAAAAGACCTTTGGTGACTTATTTAGGGCCTTCAAATTAAGTGAGGTTTATTAGGTGACATTATTCAAGACATCTTGATACAAAAAATCAAATTTCTAAAAACTTTTATTTGAAATTATAATATTGGTCTTCAATTGTTAGCATAGTATTGAACCAAGTTTTTAGCATTTGATCTCCAAATTTTATAATCTAGCAAAAGATATCTTGTAAATTGCCTTGCCAGAAGGTTAGGTTAAAAGTTAACTTCAAAAAATATTCATATGAGGCATATTCAGTAGTACTATCAATCTTATTTTGAAAGCCTATATGATAGTGAGGAATTTCAAGCCACTTCTTGGGGTTTGTTGGAATCAGGGAAGGGTTTATGCTTGCTTTTGCTAATTTGCCCCAAATTTTAACAATACTGCAGGAGAAATTCAATCTCTACTGTCAAAGTAAAGTAAAGGGGGGCTTCACCACTAAATGGAATAATAAAATTTTAAAGTTTAATACTAAAAAATTGGTTTTTTATGGTTTTATTAAAGTAGGTGAGGGTTAGGACCACCTAGTGCTAAAAAAATTAAAGTTGGTGAGGGTATAAAAAGCAAACTCTTCTAATAAGTCAATGCTAATTGTCAAAATCCAGCAAGGGTTATGCTCACTGGTGCTATGTGCCGCTGGATTCCACAATGGAATATTTAAAATAAATAATAAACCTTTAATAAAACTAAGTTTTTACTTTTTAGTTTTTTATTTTATCTAAGGCAAACTAGAAAAAAGCCCTTCTTTTGATACTAGTATATCATATTTAAACTAATTCTGATCCTCAGGGTCATGGGAATTTGGGGCTAAAGTATTATAAAGCTGAGTCATCCAAATTAGGAAATATAGGCTTTCAGCCTATCAGATTGAGGATAAATATTTTGTGGTAAAACTGACCCGTGTGGTAAGGATTTGATAAATTATATCCAATCACCAGTGGGTAAAATCTTTTCACCTTGGGAGGGTTCAGATCTGAATGGTAATTATTTGTTAATTTGCATCCAATCATTGATGGGTAAAATCTTCTCACCTCAGGAGGGTTCAGATATGAGTGGTAATGATTTGTTAATTTGCAACCTATCATTGTCAAGTAAAATCTTCTCACCTTGAAGGTGGTCAGACTTATATGATATTGAATACCTTGAATTCAGCCAAGAAATTGGAGCAATCCTGTTATTAGTTCTTACAATATTAGTCCGATTTTGGG